>RXPK01001857.1:0-82604 GCA_004143645.1 Protaetia brevitarsis | reverse complement strand
ATATCGCATAGTTCCAAAGAAAATTATAAAAAAATACATTTTTTCAAAAGCCGGTTGCTTTCCGAAAGGCATTCATTATTGAAATTAGTAATGAAAAATCAATTAAACGAAATATATATTTTATTAAAATGAGTAAACACCAATAACAAAAGATTGTTAACAGATAATACCAGTACCTACAAAATTAATAATATAACAAATTCAAAATTATAATTATAGGGTGTTCCATTTAAAATACAAGTTCGAAGTGGCTGACTTCGGGTTAAAACGAGTGCAAAAGATGAAATATTTTGAAAAAGTAAGTACAAAATTTTGCAAACCCATTTTTTAAACTGAGGAATATTCGTTAAGCGGAAACTTCAACACCGTTCGTGGAAAACCCTGATATACACATACAAAATACTTATGGTTAGTAATTTGTCATGTGGAATGATAATAAAGGTAATAGTTAGACTTGAAGAAAAACGTAATCAAACAATGCGAGTCTAAAGAGAGAAGATATCGAGCCCTTTACATTACTAGGGGTCCCATATTTTCTCTCTTATACATATACTCGCTCAGACTGGCATTGTTCAGATATTTTTTCTCCGAGTCTACTATACGGCTATTAATCAATCCATTTTTTTTTGTGTATTTGGTCGTAAGTGCATATTGTCAGTGAAGTGAAAATAAATCCACTTTTATTGTAAAACAATCATTAAAGTCATAAAACGGAATATATATAGGAGTATCATAGATGACCGATATAATTAGTAAGATGATCACTCGATTCCAATACTTGTTACTGAAATTGCGACGGTATATATGCGAATACACAATCGAAACATGTTTTAATCCAGTAGCATGCCATAGGCAAATAATATGTTTCAGAACACTAAATTTAAATCAAATCTTTAACAATAAAATATATTTAAAATATAAAAACGAGTTTAAGAGATACAGTCTTTGTACATGCATTACTTGCCTAAAATACGCGAGCTGCGCATTTTATTGAACAATTAATGTTAATAAATTGAACATGTGTAAATGCGTAAAATAAAAAAATATCAATTACACTGCCACATGCTTATTGTATTTTATGTTTGGAATTTTCATATTAAATATTAACATCTACATACATGTGTGGGATATTATTAGTAAATGATAGTTTTAATTATTGTCTGCTAATAAGTATATCCAGTATGACTTTTGTTTATTTTTAAAATAATTTCTAAATTACTTTCTTTTATACAATTTCGAAAAAAAAAATAGTTTTGACGTTTCAACTTCTTCGACACTACTGAACCTCTTAGTAAACATACTTCCGAAGTGGGCACCCATCAACCCATGCGGATGGCCGGGTTTCCACTACCGTGTGGAGCTGGGATGGGAAGGTCTGAGCTTAAACGCTCTGGTTCGCTCAACCTCGCATGGGTAATCGGCAACGATGTCTTTGGTAACACTTCGGCGAGTGTTTTCAGCACATTGTCCTTTTCAGTTTCACACGGTTGTGGAAACCCAACCTTATAGAGAGTAAAAGTAGGTAAATTTTGTTAGGTATTTTAAATAGAAACCTTCATATTACATCAATTTTGGATTCTATGGTGGAAAAGATGACTGTATATGAGCTATTGTATTTCTAGTGTCTTAATACAATATCAATAGCCGTTTGTCTTAATGAGGTTGCTTAACTTTGATTGACGTTTGCGTTTCTTTTTTATAAGATTTTTTTTTTTTTATAAAATAAAAAAGTGTTTTTTAAAGATAATTTTTTCCACTTACTATGTGTTATAATTTAGTACATTGTCTGACTTCATTCAGTTAATCTTAATATGTTAGTGTTTTTGTCCCGTTGACAATAGGGTCGGCTCCTTCAAGAAGTTATATAAAAAACGATTTAACATATTTCATTTTTGTGTTATACGATAACGAATGCCTAAAACAACTTAATATTTGGGTTTCATATTTGTGGGTAAAACCATTTCAAAAAATGATAAATTTCAAATTCAGTCCTAAGACGTCACAACTGTTTTGGCCAATAAAAACTAACGATTTTTGCGTTAGCCAAGTGTCACATGTGTCAGGCATCATTTAATTGTTTTTGGTTAGTGTTTAAGTGACATTCAGTATGATTATTTAATAATTGTGTGATATTGCTATACATTGGGAATTATTAAGTGTTAAAAAAGTCTGCAAAAATTCTAAAGTAAGTTTTATAAGACTATTGTTGTTGTAAGTTTTATATAAATCAAATAAATTATTTTACACAGACAACTTACATTAGATCCTGTATTTGAAATAGTTACTGACCAGAATTTACCACCTGTTGATGACGCTATGATTATAGAATATTTTTCCAACAAATCTAGATTTTAGGAATGATATCTTTCTAAAAACAACACGGACCACAAACGTGATTCCACAATGTCACAATTCAGAATTTGACTCATTAACTGACAGCGGAGATGGAGACAGATTGTGCAATCGCCAAACCGCTAACTATTTGTTTATTGGCCCAAAACAGAATCTCTAATTCTTTATTGAGCGGAACAGTTGTGACGTATTAAAATTTTTTCAAAATATACATTTTAACTTATTTTCCTTTAAAAATACTAATCCCAAGCAAACAACCTGTAAATTCGTAGTAATTTCAAACTTTTTTTTTCAATAAAAAAAAAATGGTTTCCGTCCCTATTTTATCTTACTTTCATAATTTCATCTTCATTTCTACTTGGTATTCTTGCCAAAATTGTAGCCAATTTTATTATACTTTGACTTAATCCTTTTGTTTTACTTACTGTAAATTTAATTTTTTCCTTTTATTTTCGTTACTTTTTCACTATTAACCAATTAATCTTGTAACTTTTTATTTTTTATCAGTTCATTATTATTTTAATATCAAAATTTAACATATAATCTATTAAATTCAGTTAATTTTTTTTTAATATATGTTAAATATTTGTAAATTTCCCTTATTTTGGCTTCCAGCTTCGGCCTGAGGATGGATGGTTCAACCGCCTGAAACATGCCCCAAGTATTCCATCACTAATAAAAAGAATTTTTTCATTCATCAAATAGAGCAATTCATGCTATCATCTCCCTTCCCGACTAGTTCCGACCTGCGATGCCCTGACTATAAGTCGCCTGTTTGACCTGTTTATGTATTTTTGTATGTACTTATAAGCTAATAAATTGAAATATTATTATTAATAATAATCATATTTCAATTTATTAGCAATTATTATTAGCAGTCAGTAATTAATACGGTGTAAAATTCAAAATTATTAAATATCTGTAAATATATCTTTTACCTCAGTATGTATGGCACAACCTTTATTATTATATAAAAAAGCAAAAGTATTTAAAGATATTCACACTCAAAAAGATTATTAGAACAAATACAAAACATTTAAGGTTAAGGTAGATCACATTTTAAGGAATACCTTCGCTTAAACAATACATATTTATTTATAGCTTATAAACGTAGTGGTAATCAAATGAACATTAAATATGTAATGATAAATACTGGCTATTAACAATATAATTATCATGATATAGATTTACAGTTTCAAAGGCATTTGATGTTCACAAGCAATTTTGCGCAATACATTTCTTTCAAACAATTAAACAATTCTGCAATATACTTGTCTCAGGATTGATGTTACAAGAACTACGGTGGGCAAATTTTTTTTTTTTTTTAATATTGTTAAATTAAGTTCTAATTGGTGTGAAGAAAATTTAAAAGTATTTTCAATTTTTGTAAAACAAGTCGGCTTTGACAGCGAAGTGAAAACTACTTTCATTGTAAATAAAATACTGTTCCTGTTCAAGATTTAAACAAAACTTAATTTTACATTATTAAAAAAATCAAATATTTTGTACATCAATCCTGAGAAACACTGTATAAATAATTATATAACGCGATTACTTTTATTACATTGCTCTAATAAAGATATCAATAATTTAGCAATTTTGAATTAAGAATAAACCACAGGTGTAAACTAACCTCGATTAGCAACGTTTTAGAACATATTATTTTTATTTCCATAAAATGCCTAAGGACTTAAAAACTAGTTTATTCCGTATATACAATATACAGTGACCGGCATAAATATAACATATGGGAAACTTTTACTAAAATATACTATTTTACTACTTACACTAGTATGGCGGTAAATATAAAAAATATACCATGAATCTGCAAAAAGTGAGGTTAGATGACATAATATCCAAAAAAGTTATTTGATAGCTATATTCTGAAATTCTGAAGCTATATGTAATTTTTTGGAAACATATTTAAAACAAAATTAAAACCATAATTTTTCCAAATATTGTTTAATTGCATTACATATTTCATATTTTTTTTTTGTTTTTAGCAGCTCAACTGCAATAATATTTCTAAATTTGGTGGATACTTAAATGGTTTTGTAACTGTAGCAATCGGATTGTTACAGTTACTTCAGTTTATTAAGAAGGTTGCACTGTATATTACAGTCACACACAACACACACAGACACATACACGTAACACATATAATATGTATATATGATCTTAAGAAGTAAAAACTCTACAACTCTCCTTTAAGCAAAATATACATATTATGTATAAATATGTGTGCTATCGTCCGAAATACGAACTTATACGAAGAAATTAGATCATTGCAATGGCCCTGGAAAAAACGTAAGCACCAGCCGCCGCTGGATGGAACTACTTTAATTGCATACCGTCGAGTTTAACGTTAGCATGGAAAAATGACCAAAAGAATCATGGATGATTTTTTTGTTCTTTATTAATTCTCAAAGCAACTAATAAATATTTGTATTCAATTGCAGCAGCTATGCAATTCTTTCGCATATATTTTAGATCAAACAAAATGTACAATTAGCTCAAAAAATTATAACCCCGGTTTGTAAATCGAATTCGTACATATCTACTTTAAATGCAATGCTCTCGTAATCTGCGACGGAGAGGGCTATCGTCTCGAAAGATAATATCCTTTACGGTTCGCGACAAAGGTGCCGCAAACTTTCGGCTTACCCAGCGATTTACACTCCCAGAATTAAAGCCTTTGTAGTTGCCGCCAAAGGATTTTATACAATAATTCTGATTTCTAATTCTCTTGTTTATGTCGAAACTTTATTTCAATCAACTGTTCGTACTTTTTTCTTATATTTGAATTATCATTAACTTTACTTCTCTTTAGTTATCTGGGTGCGTTATATTAGTATTTATAATAAACATATTTAAACAAAAATTTATTTTTGTAGATAGTTTTAGTTTAAATTGTTTTATTTCAGTTATAATAAGGTATATTAACTTACTATTACATGAATAAATAAATGTCCACAATTTCTATATATGTTTTTTAACTTTACAAATATCAAACCAAGTTTACTCGTTTAGTTATTTATAATAGATATACTATGTCAAAAGTAAGAATATTGAAAATGAAGCGGTTTACTTGCTTATTTCTCATTCAATTGAAGAGACGAACTTTTTATCGAAAAAACAAAATAAAATTATAACTACCCAGTAAACCAAATTCAAATTTCCCGCACTTATATTCAATAACTTCAACATAAAGGTATTCAAATAACTATTAATCTAATACAAAATCGTAGGTAATTTCATGCTCGAATGTTGAAGTTATTAAAAATAATTGCGGGAAATTTGAATTTGGTTTACTGGGTAGATATACTTTTTGTAATAATAGGTTTACCAAAACAATTTCGTGTATGGTCTTTTCTTGTTCATATTTTTAATTTTACTATTAAATGAATCATCTTAATTTTTAAAATTTAAAACCCAAAACATCTAATCCGCATTTTATGCAAAAATTCCAACAAATGTAATTCAATTTGCGTCGTCATAAAAAGCAATAGAAATAAACATTAAAAAAGAAGATTTTTTTAATAACTATTAAAATAATCTTTAATAAAAAATAAGATTTTTCCATATTTTCTAGACTTTTTCAATAAAAATTGCCATTTGGCATTTATGTCTGAGAGATTATTTTATACATCCATATTAAAAATTCTATAAAATAACCCCTTAAACAGCTTTTTGTAACTGAAGTAATGGTTTCGTAAATTTATTTTCCAAATAATTAAACAAGAACAATTATAAATTCAGCAAATTTCAATATTGCAACATGCGATAATCGATGGCTAAAATAAACAACAATAAAGGAAAGGTATATATGCCGACAATCGTTCCGAAAGATAATCTTCTTGATGTTATGCGACAAAGATGCCGCAACATTTTCAGCTAAATTTACATTCGCAGTGTTTTGCTCTACAGTTTCCGCAGAAGAATTCAATAACAAAATAATTCTTAGAATTTACACACGCGCAATGGCTGGTAGATTAAAGGAGGTGCATCTTTCTTTGTGTTTCCTTATGGCTTATTTTCCCCTGTCATCTTTTTTTGTGTAAACAAAATAGAAACATATTTATCACATTTTTAACATAAAATTAACACTCAAAAGAACAATTTGCTGTTTGAATTATTGATAGTAGATTGAACTCTCGCAGATATCATCGATGATTCATTTGAACAAGGTCAGTGACTATATAGTATACCATAGTATATAGTCACTTGAAAAACAATCACTCTTGAATGTGCTGTTTATCTTTTTTACTTTGTTTTACGCACAGGTTTTATTTATATTACAGTATAGGTAACTAATATTGTCTTTCTTTATAACATTTAAAACGTTAGTCATAATTTATAACAACTGAATATCTAACCTTAGCAAGTTAGATGTTGGGCGTACATGACTAAATGTGTTACTCTGCTTGTAAAGTCTTGTTTAGTTTGTGTAATTTTTGAAAGCATTTCTGCACCCCTAATATTGATTATTAAAATCTAAGATGACATTTGTAAAAATAAATGTATATTAATTATAGTGTGTATCTGAACATAAATGATTATTTTTAATCTTTATATTACCTAACGTGGTAAACGTTAGTAGGTATATCTAGCTGTCAATGGTTTCTTTTTCTTTACAGGAAGTCAAGAGAAGGAACAGGAATTAAGTAAGAGTTCAGTGTATTTGCTGATGATGATAGTTTTGCCATCGAAACGTACGTCCAGTTGAGTGCAGTTTGTGGTGAGGGGTCTAGAAGTTTGCAGCATTACCAGTACCACAGTTTGAAGTATTTTTCTCAGAGGAATTAAGTAGATTAACAAGAATAATTTGTTATTTATAAACTTGTTAAAATATGTACATCCACTTACGAACTATTTATTATACTATTATACCCTGTTTTTCTTTTCTTTAAAAATCGGAGCTCTTGGGAGACGTGCTTACCAGTGAATACTATGCTGAAAGTATTTTACGGTCAACATATAATAGATATAATGTAATGGATATGCTATGTATTACATCGGATGGTGTTATCTGCGATACCGGTCCCTTTGAACTCGCGAGTGGTATGCTGAACAGTGGACACAGTTTGTCACGAATTCAAGGGGACCAGTATCGTAGATAGCATATCCATTAGGCGCATTATATAGCATATCCATTGGATGTACTATTTGGATATCTAATAGGCGGACATTTGGAGATGTAAGAGGCATCCATAGAGTGTCTGTAACGTCTAATGGATATCCACAAATAATATCTATTGGATGTAAGGTAGACATTTTGTGCTCTATATCCCAGCTCTTAGATGTGTTACATAGCATATCCATTAGATGTACTATTTGGACATCTAATACGCGGATATTTAGAAATGTATGAGACATCCATAGAATGTCTGACGACTAATGGAGGTTCTGGATATTTATAAAGTATATCTGAGGTAGATATTTTGTGTTGTGCGTATGTAATATTAATTGCTTTTAATTTAAACTATTTAATGTTTCACTATTTTATTACTTACATATTGTAACATTTTTCTATAAATTTTGAGAAATAAAGAGTTATAATTTCATAAATTAGGTGATGTGGGTGACACTTTTTCTACCAACGACGAATGTTTGTTTAACCTTCCACTATATTTAAATTTCCCAACAGATACAATAGCAACTATTCAATATCAACACGTTACTAGCACGTGATATGTTTATTGTTGGTCAATAAAACGGAAATATCGGCATGCATTCGCATGTGACTGATAAACGCTGATAATCGGACTGAGATGTTCGCATTTTGAGAGATTCTGCTAGTTTTTATTGAATATGTTCGGCGATTAAAATATCTAGTTGTCGACTATTGCCATTATTGACGAAACGGAATACTTGGCGTCTTACACACATCCCCTTCGCTGCTTCGTCAGATTATACCGGCATATATGAAATAACTTGTCAGCGCCCGGCAAAGTGGCTCGTAGGAGCCATTACGTTATGTAAGTTTAGAAATTGCCATTCATAATAAAAATTCAACTTCAGCCATAAAATACAAATTTAATTTGCACTAATTACGTAATTGCATGATTGGATGAATATTGTCAATTCATCTTGAGTTTTTAAAGAGTGCAGACCGTTATATACATGTACTCTTTTCATTTGAACCAAATAGGGGAGACATATTATAAATTCGTTAACTTCAACGCTTTATACATTTATTTCAAAAGCTAACTTATTTCCTACAAAAAATCTCTTAAATGTAAGATTTTACTGCAAAAAAGTTGCTATCGATATTTGTTTCTAGAATAATACGAAATGCTTAAAATATTAAGTAAAATATGCATCATTTCAACATTCATATAACAATAACGGCTCCATTTAGTCGTTATATACTTAGATTTCTTTTTTATATTTGCAAAAAATAAATTCCTACTCTATTTGTCAGGACGGTAGAAGGCAAGGAAAATACGAAATCAAACAACCAATCAAATAAAAATGTAACAGATATGTAAATATTTCAATAAAGATAATTTATAAAATTAAAATAGCTAACATAAAAATAAAACTGTGGAAATAAAAATAAAATTACCCTGACCTTAGTGCTAAAACATAATCGATTTATTCTTAGTTTGATTAATAACATAAGATGTAAATCGTTTTAAGAATTTTGGATACTCTCGCTTATATACTGCTCGTAGAACCGATGCTGGTGCCCATCCTCCAGGATTAACTGCAATGGATAACGTAGTTAACATGTTCTTTAAGTTCGTATTAAAAGGCGCTCTCACCAACTGAACAATACGTTATTTTACACGTTATGTTTTCTCTTGTTAAGGGAGCGCCGTCTTTCGGTGGATCTACTCTTGTTTGACATAATAAACAAACTGTAAGGAATATACGTACACATTTTCCAGTATTAGCCTACAAGCAAAGGTAGGTTTTGCAATAAAAAATGGAGCTGTGAACTGTTTCACTGAATACTCACAGGATATTCAGGGTGCGTTGTCGAATGATTCACTACCGTCCACATATCAGGACCTTCCCTGTCCTGATCGTTCGGTAATCGCCTCAAATGTGACCAGAAAAGACAATCTCGCTGACTAGCAGGCCATATCCTTTTATGTGTCTGTTGGAATATCAATGTGTCTTCAGCTATAGTCTCTACGACTTGCATTGTTTCTAACGTCGCTGCAAATTGAATTTCATAAATAAGGCCCATCTGCGGATCACTGGGTTACCTACTTTCCCAATCGTACCTATATTGCGGACTGAAAAAGTAGTGACATAATTCATGACCCGTTATGCCCTTAACTACATGCACCGCCTTTAGCGGATCTACCACCATACCGTCGACCTCCTCTTCACGCCTGTACATCTTCATCTCGCCGTCTTCCGCGAACAATTGCCAACCGGTACCGCATTCGCCCACACCTAATCTAGCCATGGCTACTTCTTGCTTCACCAAGTGGTCAATCTGAAAAGATTGTTACACATTATACTTTTAAGTTTCTGCAAAGTATCCCACTCCGGCTAAAGTATTTGCAATAGAAAAATGAAAAAAAAAATGCAATAGAAAAAAAAAGACTAGTGGGAGGGGGCGCGGGTTCGAATCTCACTCTGGCCAAATACGATAAGCGGTTTTTTTTTTCAGGGCCCTACCGATGATTAGGAGGGAGAAAATTCTGCAAGCGTGTCTAATAAGCAACCAATTGCTTAGGCATTATCCACCCCGAAAAAAAAAGAAATAATTAAATATAGGACAGAAATTAACAGTTTTAAACGAGGTTAATTTACAATTTTATTTAAAAAATGTGAATTTATGTCTCATACTTAATTCTCAAATTTCGTTTCTCTATTGCAATATTTTGAAGGTTACAGAGTTAAGTTGTCCGACATATACTTTTTTTTCGTACTATTCCATAAACAAACATTTTATTCCTTGTAATGATTAAAATAGCTGCACAAAATCAAAAATTTGGTGGTTGATAACTGTTTTAACTAAGACAATAACAAATATATTTTAACTCTGGAAGGCTCACGCCTTGATTGACCGGCGTCGGCGGTGGATTTAAAATTAGGGCTGTCGCTAGAAACTGTGTATTGGGTAAATTGGCATTATCTGATAGATATTTTTTGCTTTCCCTATCGGCGTACTATATGTCACTGCTAGGCTTGCCAACAAATAAATAATTGACGTGGATAAATCTTAGTCGAATTTTCCGTTGTACGAACCCGCAAAAAAATGAGATAATCGAAGAATCGGTGAGACACGGATGAAAGTCGCTTAACTGCGCGCGCAGCAAATAGGTAGAGCATTAATCCACAAATTATCATTTCGCAAAATGGTTATGAAATTAATGTTAAAGGAATCAAAATAAGAAACATTTGAAGTAAACCAAAGAAAAACTAAAACACAAATGCGGTTCAATGAATATATTCGTTTTAAAATAAAATTAAAATATATTTTTGTGTTTAAGCGAAGCTACACACGTAATATTTGCTTTTATTTGTTATGTTGTGAAATGTCTACTCTTTCCTTAAAATGATTTTTTTTTGTATATAAATTTGGACTAATTCTTGTCAGTATATCTGCTGTTAACAGCTATTATAAAGATGCTATTGGAGAATAATATGAGTGTGTCTATGAAATTTATACATTTTTCTTTTTTTTTTATTACTTCAATTCACTCTCTGAAGTCTATCTTCTGTTACTTGCCTTTTAGTTTTTTTACGAAGATAAAACATCCGATAACATACTGTTTTAAAATGCTCATATGCGGACATACATAGCCGTGTTTTTGTCGGGATGTGTATCAGGATTTCCAAATTGTGGAATTTTAAAAATGAAATTAGATTCAACAGACATCAATATGTATATTTGTATTTTAATTGCTTTCATAAACCTAGATTAAATCAAGTGAATTTAGAACATACTTATTATTTGTGTGATTAAATTCCACAATTTCGCAACAATCTTCGCATATAATGACGTTTTAAATCCTATAAATTCCCATATGCACAAGTGGACCCTAGGAGAAAACAGTTCTACACCGAATATTTGAAAATTTTTGGGTCATGCTCGATTTTGGGTAATTTCATAGGTAGGTTACAAAATTTAAAAAATCTGAATCAAGTCGTCTACGTGTTAGAGCACTGTCTCCAGGCTAATGCCAACCTTGCAAGGAAATATAAATAAAGTCGTGAGACAGATAATATTTGCATATTCTGTCCTTAATAATGGTTTATCTGTTAAAACTTATTACTTATTACATATATATTTTTTTAATTATCAATATCTTCCCTAACAAAGATAATGAAAATATGACTAACCATTACAAACCACGTAACACAAATTTTTGGGACGCTTGGTATGTTGTATGCAATAAAATAATTGGCTTGAGTTATCACTTACTTCTTTCCATAATCGATGTTGGACAGCAGGTGAAGTCGGAGGTGGAGTAACTGGTATGGCTTTTCCATTTTTAAGCCTTTCCCTAAAATCTTGTTCTTCTTCAATTTTCTCCAGGCCAGATTCAACAGCATCGTAGAACTCATCATCTGCTATAATACTATGTGGTCCTTCCTGTGTACAAAAGCCATGTTTATGTAAATGTACTTATTGAGTTTCTTAAAAGATAAGTATATAATTCACTATAGCAATCGCTTAATTTATTTTAATGTAGGTCGTTAAAGCGAACTCTACAGCAAAGATAATGCAGCAAAAATAAATATAGGCAGAAAAAAAACTTACTATATTCATATTTTCTACAGTATTTTATACATGTACTAAAAATCTGGCGTTATAAACAATCGTTCTCAATAATAAATTTGTTTCATTCAAATCGTTTATCAACACGAATATAGACGGTTAATGTGCAAGTGCTTTCTTCAATACGAGCGATTGTTACTTATCTTTTCTGCTTAACTTACTCGAACGTATTCAATACACAATCATCGCGTAGTTAAAATTTGCACCCGTAGTTGTTGGTAATCTGTTCTCTTAAAATTAATTTATTATAACAGGTAATTGTCAGTCTTTTTTTTAATTCTTTTATTTATTATGTTTATACGAGCAAATAACAATTGATTAAATATTAAGTATTCCTCTTATACAAATACACTCATTTCTGGTAATTATTAAATACATATTTATTGAATTAAGTCAAATTAAAGGTCAACGCGTCGCGTCGTAAGTTCTTTTAGCATTAGATAATAAATTGTAGATTTATCCATTTCCAATTAATTGCGCTCTTTTAGTTTATATTTGTAATGTTTTGCAATGTGATATAAGCACTCAGTTTTTTGTGTACATGTTATTCTTTTCTGAATGAACTAACTTAACTACACTACAGTTTTGATAATATAATTATCAATTGTCTTTTTGATAACTTACTATAGAAGAATCATAGATATTTTCTTAGTTAAATAATAATGATGGGCACCACAATTTAAAAACCGATAAAAATAAACATATCAATTCTCAATACTTATCCGTGAAAAATGCATCGTCATAATCAAGAAACAATGTTCTATTTAAGATAAATAAGTTCTCTAAAAATTCCTTGAAACTTTAAATAGTTTTAACTTGATCACATTACATAATCATCAATGTTGAAGTTTTATTTACATATAGAGCGGGCTCTTTTCGATGCTTACTACGAAGATTTCGAAAGCGGGTAGACAGATGATCAAAGGAAAACGCCAGAAATGGATTATCCTTTGATCATTCGATTCGAAAGATATATAGATACTTGACATGTGTATTTTTACAAATAAATAAATGTTCTCCTTTTAATTTCCAATTTGTTCACGTAGCAAGTTTTATGGAAACGATTAATAGATGCCTATCGCGTTTGATAACAAAATTCATGATTTATTTTTTCCTTCAATTTGGCAATTATAATCATGTTTATCCCATTGGAATTACGATTTCACGCAAAAATAATTTATGAGAAACAAATAAACAGAAAATGACCAACGATAAATTAAGCAACCATAATGAAGTGAATAATAATTTACTAAAGTAGTCTCCAAACAACGTAGTTCAATAAACCATTTAAAACTAAATGTGTTTAAAAAGTTCACCATTATTATGAATGCCTAAGTTACATCTTTTTAAAACTGACTTTGTTAATTTTCTGACGAAACGTCCATCAACATTAACAAGACATTCCAAAACGTCTTCTTTAACAAGGGGAACTCGCCAAATGTTAAGCTCATATTTGGTTCCGATTTTGATAGTGGGAACCCCTTGAAGTAGTTTTGTAAAAATATTAGCAACAAATGGTCAGACGTTATTTTTGAGAGCCCAATTTAGTTTTATATTCTCCATAAGTACCAAAAATCTTACGAGTCCGTAATAGCATAGTGGTAAAAAGCGTGGTTGTAATCTGCTCCGTAATCGGTGTGCTTGGGTTTGAATCTGGCAGCGAAATGTTTTTTCTATGCTTTATTCTTTTCAAGTTCAATATTAACAAGTATGTACAACATTATAACTAAATATCACTAATTAGGCACATGGATTAGCCAGGCGCTTTAGCACTACTCAGTGAAATGTAAGTGGCCATGGAATCGGTGCAGTTCTTTCTATCCAAGAATTGGGCAATGTTTCATTTACATGATTTCGCAACGTTAGCTGATTATGCGGTAGCATCTCACCGTGTTGAAACCATCTAAGCATATCAAGTATCCGGAAGAGTAACTTATCTAACTGACTATTATCAACTTTTTGCAGGAAATAATGCCAGTAATGTATCATAAACAATGTACGGACCAAGTATTGTTCACCGCAATACCAAACATTGAATTCAAACTTAGGATCTTTTCTGGTCAGCGGTTTTTCTTGTATACATAAATGTTGGTTATGACTACTAGACATGGCGCAGTTTGTGAATCGTGTTGCGACCGCGCACAAAAAGTTTCAGCGAACCTTAGCTTGGCAATTGTTAGTAAACAAGTACGCTTGTAATTCTCAGCGCGTAGCGTTTGTGCAACTGGCAATTTATGATGATGAAACTTGTCATACTCGACCGTCCTTTCCATTACAAAAACACAGATTTTGTCATATTTCAAAAATTATATTAATATTAATTAATGAAATAAAAAGTTCGGTTAGCGTATCTTATTAAACAAATAATTACCTTAAACTTTTTCTCTACGATTTTTCTCTAAATTTAATAATAATAGAGCTACATGCACTAAATGAAATGACAAAAAAAAACTATTTTCTACATATTTAGTGAACCACACATTTTTTTAATACAAAATGCGAAAGATTCATTCAATTGAGTTCATAAAATTGCAATTCTTTCCCTATTTGATCGTGTTTCAGTCTCTGCTAATTTTTCGGATCCCTATACTAAACAATGGAAGAAATTCACGGTACCAACCACTGCATAACTCCTTACAATATCAAATTTCTTTCCTTTCATTAGAATAGTGTAGAAAAAACCCTAATTACAACCAGCGGCGGCTGGTGCTTAAGTTTTACAAGGTCCATTACAATGATCTAATTTCTTCGTATAAATTCGTAACATGTTCGTATTTCGGACGATGGTACACGAACTTCAATCATTGTATTGACCCCTACTGTGACGTATGCACCAGTCGCCACTGATTACAATAAACAAATGGGATAAAAAAACCTTTCATAAGATTTAAAGCACTCATACATTTAAAGAAACCAGTTGTGCCACTGGTTTTTTTAAACCTTTTATTAAGCTAAGAGGAGATGTAAGTTCGAAGGTTTAACCGAACATGTGTCGATATTAGATCTTGAAAGGCGGACAGGACGGCAAATATGCAAGGATTGCAAGCTTTTTACAGTAAGAAATTAACAAAAAAAGTAATTTCTTATATTACACTTGATTATAGTTTGACATTAATTAATTTATAATGAACGTTATCGTATCACAACCTAACTAAAAAAGAAAAAAACTAAGCATGTTCTGTAGAGTCAGGCGTGATGATGTGTGTCAACACAAAAGCGCTCGCACAATTATAGTAAACTCTTTTCTTTGTTTTTTTATTCCTGTTTTAAAATTTAGTTTTATATTGATAGAATTTGACGCACATGGCTTTCTGTATAGTATTGTAAGTAATTTCACATCGAATAACTAAACTATTAATTCTGACAAAACTGTAACAAATAAACCAGGAAAAACCACGTGTTAATTTAAAGTAAAGAAGTTAGTGGAAATTAGTAATAAGCTAGAAATATGTTCTTTGCAATCCTTTTATTATTAAAAATCACTGTCGACTGGTTTCGGCTTATGCCATCCTCTGGACACAATACGTCAAAAAGAATTAGAATACGTCATATATAGCAGAAAACATTTACAATAAAACAAATAAAATAAAATGAGACAATGCACAAAAACAAAATAGAAATGTGTGAAGAATGTGAAAACTGTATGTTTCACATACAATATTAATGTAATATTTTAACAAATTTTAACATGTTTCTATTTTGTTTTTGTGCATTGTCTCATTTTATTTTATTTGTTTTATTGTAAATATTTTCTGCTATATATGACGTTGCTTCTAATTCTTTTTGACGTATTGTGTCCAGAGGATGGCATAAGCCGAAATCGGTCGACAGTGATTTTTAATAATAAAAGGATATTTCTAGCTTATTACTAATTTCCATAATACCACAAATCCAAAACTTCCAATAACTATAAAGAAGTTAGTGTTGACTCTCGGTATAGGGAATATTGTGTCGCATTAATCTAGATGTGAATGTAATGATGAAATATTTTAGTAAACGGTTTACAATTAAAAGTCTTGTTTAATAAAAATGAAACTAAGATTTGGGTATTGTCTTTAATAGCTGTCGTAATTTTACTGAGAAGCTTTATAGGACCTAGGCATTATTAAACTTACTTAATTGAAAATGTCCAAATCTTAAAATATCTCTACCACAAAAGACACAGAATTGAATTTAGAATATGGCCCTTACTATTATTTTGTAATCTACAGTTTTTTTAAAGATATATAGAACCGAATAGTTTAGGATATATATCTTGTTTTGTTATATAATAAATAAAAATATAATCACATATCTTGCCATCTCTTAAGAAGTTTAATCAAAATTTTAAGATATGCAAAAGAATCTCGTCACTCATACTTTCTTATTAGTTGTTGAATCAACCTTATATTACTTACTATTATATTACCAGAACAAATGATTCGTTGTTATGTGGACCTTCAAACTAATAGTAAATACACCCTCTAATATTGTGCCATAAATGTGATAGATTGCTTTCTATGGAGTGATATTCATTCATGAGCCGCAAAAGGAAATCATTGGAATTTTCGCTTAAGTTAGTGATGCTGCTATTTTATTACTATTATTTTTTTTAATTTCCTAGCATAACACTTTGATTTGTAGACTTTAATAGCTGCGGCCAAGCATTACCCTTGAGGAAAATTAATAGTAATAAATATACTGTACTGTAGGGTTACGTGTTAGCTACAAGGTTGTTGTAGTTGATTTCCACTGTTGATGGCTTAGATGATTTAATAAAATAAAAAAAATCGATTTCTTTACGATATGTTTATAATACTTCCCCTGTTTGAGTGTTTCTGGATACACCATTCGTCATATAAGTACCTAACTTCTCATGAAGAAGTGAATTTGCTGAAGCACTTTATTGCAATCAACTAGATATTTCTTAAAAAAAAAAACCCAAATACTTATTGTTGCAGTTTTTCTTAGTACATTTGTGAAGAAATGTTTGATTAGGCAAAAATCGACGAAAAAGCATTTTTTTTTTAGAGAAATATTGTTTTCACTGAGACCAGAATACCATACCGTCGTAAGAACTATGTGATAAATGGTAGTTTTTTGGAGACGAGCTTGCGGAAGGTAGGGTTTATATTATTAAATGCACATGTCTTCAAAATTTAAACTGCCCCACTCTCTGATAGTAAATAGTAAGAGACATCCAAGATTCTCCAGAATCAAGTAGGTAAACTTACTATATAGCTTCTTGACATAATTCTGAATAAAAAGTTTTAAAGAACCTTGGTTCGCAAACAACATGATAACTGGATGTAAAAAAAAAATGTATTAATATTTTTTTTTCCTATAAAATAACTTGGCTATATGCTACTGTTATACGACATGCCAACTCTGTTCCATCAACTTTTCTCTTAAATCGACCCTATATATAACGTCTTTGTTTTTGGTTATACTTTCTACACTAAATACGCTGGTGATTGGTGCTAATAGTCTTTTTATATTGATTTTGTTTTTCACCGTGTTTACACAATAAATAATATATAATTATATTATTATAATTATTAATATAATTCTGTATAAAAACAATGTTTCATTGCTTTTAAACGTATCATTCCTCGATTTTTGCTCTGATCATTTGCGGATTAAGGTTCATAAGAAATTATAAAGAGTTATTTCAACTACTTCTACCGTAAGTTTAAGCCACTTCACTTCCGGAATAATATCATATAATGTAAAAGCGTTTTCTATGACAGCTTATGTATGTATTTTGAAAACTAAATGAATCAAGCAAGAAAATATATGCATTTATTGGATCAATTCATAGATTCATTAAAACACCAAATCATTTTGAGATGCTTATCTTCTTTTAGTCTGTATGTAAGTTTTTGTTAGCATTGCATCGGATGTAACCACCATGCAATTGTGTTTTTAGTCTTTAAGAACATAGGTTGAATGTACAAAGATATCGTTGTTAGCGATTTTTACACTTATTTTATGTTATAAATTAACTCTAAATCAAGAAGCTAAAATTGACCATCTTCAAAAAATGAATTAATAATAATTACTACTTACAAACTTAGTGGTACAACGTAAGGTCAACACATATGCCATGGTGACTTATTTCACGAAGTTTACACAACTCACTGTACCAGACTATAATAATGGTTCCTTTAAACTTGAACTAAACAGACTACGTTTGGAATTGTTAGGCAAGTGCTAGCGTAATAGTACTACAACTTAATATGTACTCGTGGACTTATTCTGAGGATCGCTCAAATATATCATCGGCGTTTCATAATTCCGCAATTAGTATTCCTATTGAGGCATCACGTATATCGACACACATTTTTCTACATAACTATATATTCCTCAGCTCCAGTTAGAGCCCTTTCTTTGGGAGTCATTGTTATGTAATACACTTACACGTTAATTTTATATTAAACAGTAATTTTCGGTGCGGAAAACAATACCGGTAATTACAGTATGCTACAAAAAAGGTAATGGATAGAAGAGTACTTAGGTAGTTGCTTTGTTTGTCATGCAATTGATAATTTAAACGGTAATTTTGGCTTTATGTCGATTTCTAAAACAGTCGACTTATTTCGATATTGGAGCCATGTAATGTTAATATAGTAGTATCATTCGAAATAAACGGATAAGTGATAAATGAGAGAACATATCTAAATTGTTATTCTAACAAGTGACAGTTAAAATATTATCGCTGACATTATTTATATCTTTTCTAAAACTATCAATTGCTATACGTAACAGTGTCGTACATAAAATGTACAAATATTATAAATAAGTACTCTTATTGTTTTTTTTTTTGAAATACAGCTGAAGATAGCAAAATAAACTCACTATATCATAAGACGTTTCGACATCTATTTTCAGTTACAATTTTTTTATTATAATATCGCGAAAAAAAAAAAACGGCGGTTGAGCGAGGAAATATAAATTTATTTGCAAGTTCTTAATTTTTTCCGCGACGTTTCGACTGTAACGACAGTCTTTATCAAGCTATTAAGATTACAATGTACATTAATGCATTTTTTAGAGTTTTAAAATATTAAAACTCTAAAACAGCAACAAGTAATCTAAATACTTGTCAAATTTGCGTTAGAAAAGTCAATGTAAATTTAGAAAAAGTTTAAAATTTTAATTATATTTATTTTAATTTAAAAAAATGAGTGATTGTTTATCTATTTAAATGTATCTGAAATAAGTTTCTAATTTGAATGACAAAATAGCAATGAACTTAAATTCAAACTGTAAAAGCGAAGGAATGTGCAAAATAAATCTTATATCTGAAGTTTTTTTTCTTTTTATCTGCGTGCAGCTATTTGCAAATAACATGATACAGTATTGTTCAAATAAAAAGTGTCAAAGTAATTGTAGGCAAATCGGCCGCATAAACAGGTGGATTTTAGATTAGAAACTCCAGTACGGCAATTGCCGGTGCTGTCATAATTATGTTGTTTTAGTCGTTATAGAGTTTTTGAGAACTTTGAGCAATATAGTTTTTATCACAATTTTTACATTTCACTTTATAAGCAATATTTCTTCTCTCTAAAAAAAATCTATCTTATATAAGGTTATCAAACAATCTTAATTTTTGTAGATTGTTATATATAAAATACTATAGAAAATTCTTGAGTCAAGATTTTTTTAAGTTTCATTGACAATAAAGGAACATTTATTAATTTGAAAAATTTATTGTTATTATTAATTTTGGGAACTACCTTCTTCAGTAAACAGTATTTTGTTGACTTTTGTTTTACTGGCAGTTTTTTAATTTAAATTTGTTTTTAAGAATACATGAATTCGTTTTATGAAATTCTTTGTTGGAAAGTTTAATCATTCTATGTTTTTCATAGTATCTTTTGATGAAGAAGATGTGTGGAATTGAAGAGTGAATTTTAGTACTATACCTATGCACGTCAAATTGCCACATTCAAAAAAATCACCAGCTACCTAGATTAAATTAAGGTAAGGTAATGACAATTTATTTAAACCACCTAAAAAAAAAAAAAAACTTAAAAACTAGTAGAGATGGGTGTAGGGACACCTGATACTGGTTTAAAGAAAATAACAATTTCTATCTATCAATGTAAAAATGTACTGGGTGTTTCATTTAAAATAACAAAGTTACGCACGAATAAAATTCACAAAGTTTGACTTAGGTAGTTGAACATCCTGTAGACTACTGGACAACGTTGAATGTCGCATTCAATCAGCCAAAGGATGTGCCATTTACGGTTTTCATTTCACTTCTCTAAATTAATTCGTTTCCGAGATACTAGACTTTTTTGCAACATTGTATTTTTAAACAAATTGAAATATCTCATAAACTATAAAAATTAGGTATAGGGAACCTTAAATAACATTGTTCTAGTTTTTAGTGTACACTTCAAAAATGTCATAAAATACAAGGGGTTCCATTAAGAAAAATATAACTTTGATGTAGTGTTAAGTTTTGGAACACCCTGTATATTGCATATGATTTTTAATTTAATTTTATATCCTAATATACAATATTTCAAAAATTGTTACCATTTGACCACCAGAGACCACGGCGTTACCGCTGTTACACCCTGTATATACTAACATATCTAAACAAGAATAGTAACCTGTTTTTGTTTATAATACAACTTTTGATATTCTTTTGTTCGTAATATTAAAGGTTAAATAAAGCATCTTAAATATTTACATATTCAATCAGTTATAAATGCTCATTAACTTTGAACAGGGAATATTCAAATTTGTTTTGGCAGCGGTGTCATGCAAGGGCTTGTAGCATAATCTTGGTATCAGAATAAACAGATTTAAATATTAAAAAAACATACCGCTTGCTTCGCCATCTGCAGAATGAAAGCCAAAATAAAATAATTATTAATATTCTCTGGCAGATTTCTGTAACTCATGCGCAGAACGAGGTCATCTTTGTCTTTCACGTCGTTTATAAAAATTAAATAAACTGTTTGATGGGTTGCCCTTACGTTAATTTTATCTCTATCAAAATTCCTGAGGCAACTGATACCATTTCACTTACATTTATGGCCCCAAGTTTAAGTTTTTAGGTAATTTTCTGGATCGATTATTTATGTATCTTTTATATTCCATTTTTAAGCAATTAATTAATTTAATCAATTACATCATATCGCTCCGTACATTACAAGAGTGGATGCCTTTGTTCTCTGAAAAAAAAGTAAAACAGTACCCCATGTTATACTGCTATTGGCGGGAGAGGTTTCCTGGCATCTCTTACCCAAAGCGTTGCCGAAATGTCTAGCAATATAGTTTTATTTCTTATTTATTATCTCCACCAATATGTTCAAAAAATAGAAGAATAGAAAGAAAATGCTTTTCAAATATTACACCTTTCTGTTTCAAAACCAAATCAAGATTTCGTCCATTTCATGCCAAACCAATGTAGGTAACAATACCTACAATATAATTATTTCTGCAGAAAGAATCATAAAGTGGAGCGTGGTCACACATCAAGTTTACTGTTTCAATATGTATATATTTGCTATTCATGAAAAACAATTTTTTGCGCCTCTGTCCAGAAACATTCGGTTTGCACTGCAACACTTCAAAGCAGGAAAATGAGTGAAACGGTAGTTTTCTGACTAGGCAGGTAAAAATGTTACTAAAGGTTGGCCACACTAGATTCCACATGACAGATGTGTAATAAATTGTCATTAAGCTACTGTTCAACCTTGCTAAGATGAACTGGTGTCTTCTTATTATTGATAGATAGATATTAAACTGGAAAGAAAAATACAGAAAAAGGTTTATTCTCGGAAACGTCAAAATACTAAGGTATGTAACATGTGTGCCAACTTGTACTGTCAACTTTCTAGTGTCAAAATTTATTTTCTATTTTCAATCTAAAATTAAGATTTGTGGGCTCAAAAAACAGTGTGTATCATACGGCCAGAAACTCTTTTGCGAGTATTCGTACGTACAAACCGTACTCATACTCGCAAAACTGTAGTTTCTGACCTAGTGATACAAAAAAACTATTTCCTACATACTTATATTTATAACGTTGAATCCAATTTTATGGAGTATGAATTTTTGCCTTATTAATTATAAGTATATTTTTCGAACTTTAATCAATATACGTGATTGATTATATATTTCACTGACTTAACTATATAAGTAATGATTGGTTACTTACTCTTAATTTGGTTCTAATTCCTAATAAAAGAACACTACTATTATTTCGAAAAATAAAACTATACATGTCAAATTGAGACAACTCGTTGGCAGTTGCCAAACTAGTGTATATAATAACATAATTGAAGTGCAGGAATCTTTCTATTTTTGACGTGAAAATGTGTGTAAAAGGGATGGGATGTGGTCGTGCTAATTACGGTCAAATAAATAATTAGAAACTTCACTAATTCTGATAAAAATATGCATGGCGCGGCCACCCTGGTCTCGTTTGAAAGAGGAATAGTGAAGACAAGTTTTATAGTATTATCCAAAGTGATCAGAGGCATGTCCGGTATTTAATTGAGAAAGCTCGGTACTTGTCGTCCTGCACAGCTTTTCCACCGCTTTACTCAAGAAAAAGTTTCTCCTCACGCAGGATTGATTCGAACCTACATACTCTCGTTTACCGGACGAACGCTCTACCATAGAGTAGTTACTTAATTTTTTTTCTGAAATTTGAAGCGTTTTTTTCTTTATATTATTATATAAACTGAAGAATGCTTTTGACAAAAAAAAAACAACGGTTTCTCGCCTGTTATCTTTGAACCATTTTTCTATTAGCTCTCTTTACAATCAGATTTCTTAGGGCTTTGACAATCTGCTACTGAAAATATTCAATAGTAGATTGATAAGGCATGTACCAAATTTTTAGAAAAATCATTTCAAGCATAAAATTATTTACTAAAGTTATGTCTTACAGTTGGTAATGTTGCTTTGTTCCGTACCAGCCGAAGGTTATATAAATATGCTATAAAGTTGCATAAAGTGGCTCGATGCAAAAAAAAAAAACTAACAATTACTGATCACGCGATTTTCGGAATTAAATAACAGATATATACAAATATGTAAACGGTATACTAGGAAAGGTTGTGCTTTATCAAGAAGCTCCCTATAATAACTAAGGGCGTTGATACAAACAATTAACCTCCCCAACTATCAGCGCACACCTACCATTCGAACAGGGTTATAATTTCGGAAAAGTTCGCCTGCGGCACCACAACAACACTCCATATACAACGTATGTATAAATTGTCGCAAAAGCTATACGCAGCGACATTCTTCCTTCGTTTCTGAATCTAAAATCTAAATGGTAAAATATGGTACTATGCTTCATGCGTCTTCAGGAGCCACTTCAAAGTAACATACATTTGGCAACACTGTAGTCGCACACTACCGTAATGGTAGTTACAATACTTGTCAAAATTGACAGACCAGAATTACAAATGACAAATTGAATAACACAAATGATACATAGGGAAAAGCAATAATAAAGCTTTATTAAAACAGAATTAGTAGTTTTGATTTTTCGAACGCATCTCTTGTAATAAATTAGCGACACTATTACCTACGCATATGTTCAAATTGATATCCGTCTGTTTGTAAACACATTTGCAATCTACGAGGTATTGTCTGTATTACTTGTTCAAGCCTTTCCGGTGTAATTTCTAATACTGCCGCGTTAATTCGTCCTATAAACAAAAAAGTCTAAAGGATTTAGGTCGGGAGACCTTGCAGGCCATAAGATAGGATCATCGCAACCAATCCACCTGTTAGGGAAGTGTTCATCCAACCACTCTCTCACATTACGAGAAAAATGTGCCGGAGCTCCATCATGCATGTAAAACATGTTACGGCGTATATTCAATGGCATCTCGTCAATAACTTGTTCTAATATATTTAAATACTCGTTGACATCAAGTCGATTTGGCAGATAGGTTGGCCCAACGACACGGTGATTTATTATACCCAGCCAAACATTAACTGAAACCTTTCTTTGGTGACCGTATTCCCGAAACGCTTGAGGATTTTCATCTGCCCAATGGTGAAAATTATGGGTATTGAGTACACCATCTCTGGTAAACATAAACTCGTCGGTCCAAAGAACACCTCTTAAAAAGTCGCCATCTTCTTGAATCCTATTTAAGATACTATGACAAAAGTTTAAACGGTGTATGTTATCGTTTTCATAGAGCGGCTGCACCTTAGTTATATGTATGGATAAAGAAGGTTTTTCACGTAGAACCAAATGAACGGTCTTATTACTGCGGATATTGAATGTGGACGCCAACTGTCGAGTACTGACGGAGGGATCTTCATGTACTGAGTCTAGAATTTCCTCTTCCAGTTGTAATGTACGCTGTTGTCTAGGTCGACCAGCGTTGGCATTTCTTTTCTTAAACGAACCAGTTTCACGTAGACGTTGGTCCAGCCGTCGAAATACGTTTCCAGTAGGATGTCTCCGGTTTGGAAAACGTACGCGATATTCCTGTTCTGCCATGTTAGCATTTCCATTACAAAAACCGTATACCATATACATATCGGCATATTCATTACATGTAAAAACCATTGTAAATAAACAATAATACGAGAACGATAAAAACACTGAAACAGAAAAAGTAATGAAGAGAATACGAGTAATCACGAAAAAGAGCAGAGCTTGCAAAAAATTGAACACTTCAGATTAATGTCAAAATTTAACAGTAATGGTTTTGATTGAAATCAAATTAGAATACATCCTGCAATGTTGCCAAATGTGTTTTTCATGAGAGGATGCTTATGAAGAAATGTTGTAACCAGGCTCTAAAATCAAAAAGAAACTGTTTACGAAAAAACAGGAATAAGAAATCGTCTAAATTCAAAATTGCAGCTATCTATACCGACAAATAACGAACACAAACGCTTATTAAGGAACTAAAAAACCGAACTTCAAGAACCTCGTGAAGACTTATGAAGCATAGTACAATATTTTACCATTTAGATTTTCGATTCAGTCAATCTTTTTCGTTAACTCCTGATATTTTCTTTTGGATTCGTAGTGTGTTGTGTTAGTAGTCAATGGCAGACCTGGAAGTATCTTGTACAAAAAAATACTTTAAAGTATCTAAAGATACTTTTTATACAACAGATACGTCATAACTTTTAGTTATCTCATTATAAAATGAAGAACCTGTGCGTTTACATGGGAAATAAAAGAGGTTATTCGAGAGATTAGCACAGTTTTAGTTTATGCTTTGCTAGATTCTTTGGGGTAGTTATGTAAAATTATAGAAATTAATTTAATGCCAATTAATATTAACCTACACAAGTAACTCAGGCCAGTTGCTGACAAGAGGTTAATTACTTATGTATAAAAATATAATTGCGATGACAAACATACGAGCATATTTAGTCTACGTGAATATCCTCTCAATCCCAAAATTGTGCAAATTGTTCATTGAATAAATGAATGTATGTAAATAAAACAATATAATAGATATCTTCACTTTTAACCTAGTGAATGGATTTCCTCAAACTTATTTAATCCTCAAAAAAATTAATTGTATATACCTGACTCTTCAAACTCAGTTTATATCATTTCATTGATTAGAAGCATTTGTTAAATTTTAATTCTTGAAAATACTTATCACTATTATTTATTTTTCGTAGGTATTTAGTGTAGTTTATTAAAATACATTTAGAATGCATTTTTTATCTTTGTTTCCAGTTTATAGTTATACTATGTGCCTTTTACATCTGCGATACATTTTAATTTCTGGCTTTATAAAGTCACAGATACTTGTCAGTATGTGAGTTACTTTTTAATATCTAAGATACCGTTTTAAGTTACAGATACAAGATACTTAGAAATCTTGTATCTTAAAGCACTTCGAAAAGAAAGCTGAAAGTCGTTTTTTTGACGACGTATCTTTCAGAAGCACCGAAGATACTTTTAGGATGTATCTACTCCAACTCTGGCCAATTGTGACTAACTGTAGTTTCTTGACGATCCTGGACGTCCCCCAAGTAAACCAAAAATACAAGCAAATATTTTAATAATGTTTCTCTTTTTACATTTTGTGCTTTGAGGCCACCCATGACTTTTCTACCAAATATTGTTACCATATACTAGAAATAGCAAACTACAAGAATATAAATTAAATAAATATGTATTTTACTGTTTCTTTTGCACAAATTGTATTTGTTTGACATATTTATGTATTAGATGTTCACTAAATATATTATAACTAAAATCTGCAAAACTATAAAATACTATTGTACATCGCATACAGATATACGACAGATGACAGATATTATGCAGATATATGGAATAGAAATATGCACCTCAAAATGTAAAATTCAAGTTAGGATATCACATGTTGCGCCATCTAATAAGTATTTTCTTAATAAAAATATAGGCTTTTGTTTTAGTTCATGTTGCGAAAGTTGGTGGACGGAACGCAGCCTTAAGGGGTTAATATTTTTGCCTTGCTTGGATCACGTGTAAGAGCATATCACTATAGAAAGTCAAATATAATGACTGCAATATCTTGTTTTGATAATGAGAAGTTTAATAATCATAAAAAATATTTGATTTCAAATTTATATACTATACCTGTATTGTTACATAAAACATAATCTTTTGTTTTAGTATGTTATACCTCCTACATCGAGTTGCAATTTGTATAGGATGTTTGAGTTGGTTGGAATATGTAACAACCATGAAGATAAAACCATGGGTACCCGTGGAGCGTAACATATAAAAAAAATATTTACCAATATTTTTGTGTCCAGGATCGTCAAAAAAACTACATACAGGATGTTTTGAAACATCGTTTAAAGATTTTAAGGATATGTAATACGATCGAAAATAAGAGTAAAAGTCATAATAAACATATGTCCACAAATTAACTGTTTACGAGATAACAGCGATTTTATCGCAATTGCAGAATAAGTTTGCTTTAGCGGTTTTTATTAAGATGTTATTGCATTTTAACATAAAATAGATTATAACAAAATGACGTCCTTCCATTTCGACACAGGATCTACATCTGCTTTCAAAGGAAGCGCGCACTCTTTCAAAAGACAAGGGTTTTTCTGTATTATCTGGCAACAGTGTTCTATTCGTTGGCGAAACTCTGGAAGATCGTTTACCGGTGTTGCGTACACTAAACTTTTCAAATAACCCCAGATACTAAAGTCCAACGGGTTTAGATCGGGAGACCTTGGAGGCCAAGCAATGGAACCTGCTCGTCCTATCCATGTCCCAGGAAATTCATTGTTAAGATGTTCCCCAACAGCATGCGTAAAGTGCGGTGGGGCTCCATCTTGCATAAACCAGAGGGTCTTAGATTTATAGGTAAATCTTCCAAAAGTTCAGGTAAAGTATTTTCCAAGAACTCGAGGTATGCAGGATCTGTTAAGCGTTGTGGCAAAAAAATCGGTCCTAACAACCGTTCTCCTATCATGCCTAACCAGATGTTTAGAGAGAAACATTGCTGGTGCCTAGCTTCAACGGCAGCATGAGGATTCTCGTCACACCAAACGTGATTGTTGTGGAAATTAAATATTCCATTTTTAGTAAAACCAGCTTCATCAGTGAAAAGGATGTTATCAGCGAAATCTGGCCGATCAGCAGCTTTTTTGCGAAAAGCCACTCACAGAAAGCCCTTCTCGCTTGATAATCCGGAGCAGTAAGGGCTTGTACCCGTTGGACATGGTAAGGGTATAAGAGTTGCTCATGAGCTCTCCAAACAAGATTGGTGCTTACACCCACTTGAGTCGAAGTTCTTCTAACACTAATTTCGGGATTTTCATCAATAATATTCAAAATTCGATCTTCTATGTGTGGAGTACATGCTATTCTCTGCCGTTCAGTATCAGAAGACCGCTTCTCAAATGAACCAGTTTCTCTTAGTCGTTGAAACACCGTCTGAAACATCACATGCGAAGGCAGTTGGCGATCAGGAAACGTTTCAGCATAGAAGCGACGTGCTTGTAAGGAATTCCCATTAGCACTGCCGTACATTAACACCATATCGCTCATTTCAGCATTAGAATACGCAACCATTGTAATTGCTACAAATTGCACAAAATGTCAAAAATGTTATATCCATGTACTACTAGCAACATTCGCTGTTAGTTCGTAAACGGCTGATTTGTGAACATATGTTTACTATGACTTTTAACCTTATTTTCGATCGTACTACATGCCCTTAAAATCTTTAAACGATGTTTCAAAACACGCTGTATAATCACCGACCGACAACTACTAAAATATGCCACAACCTCAAAAGAATAAATCATATAGGATAACAAAAAAGATTCTTTTTTGTTTTTATTATTAACAGTTAACTTGAAAACTATAAACATTACAAAGTTAACACTTTCTGAGATTCAATAATATATGCAAAACTATTTTGAAAGAAAAGAAATGGCTAAATCTGCCTGATTTCATTAGTTTATCCGGCTATGACCTTTGAATTCGACACAAAAAAAAAAGCAATGGTAACATTAGAGCAGTGCATTGTCAATAATCCATATAATTAATATTTTCTAAAAATACCCTTACCATTAAAATATCGTATACTACTGGAACCTTGCGCGTGAAAAGTAGGAGCACTGCCATAGCCGAAGTTTTTTGTGGAGAATTTCAGAGTCTTGATAACATTGTTTCCAACTCATAAAAAGTCTACTTCGTAAACAAAAAACGATTTTAATTGTGCTACTATTAATTTGTCTATAACCAATAAACTACTTTTATTATTATTACATAGAAATCTTTCGTCTTATTTGATCTGGATTAGATTTTTAACGAGGAACACTAAACACAAACAGTGTATTATTACTTCTTTAGTTAGTTAAAGACTATGAATGAAGTGGAATGTACCTTTATATCCGAGTTACAACCCAGAGAAATTCCTTGTGCAATTAATAAAACCTATGGCAAAAGAAACAAGAAACTAAAAAACAATGTAATATTTAATATCTAGTGTATGTTTGTTTCTTTTTCTTACAGCCATTTCATCACAGCAAATTGTCTACAATCTGTACACCTTAAAGGTAGGATAGAAATAAGCATAGGATCAAAATTTCGTGGCTGTACTCTGAAGCCTAACCTTCATTAAACAATGCATTCATATTTTTCTTTTTTTTTTGGGATTGTGGCATACTCGTAGAAGCTCTACTATTTTCAAATGTACTTATTACCGAGAGAATAGTGTAGTATTCTTAGTATTAGATCTGGTTGCTTTTTTAAGCTATTTCAAAAAAAAAATTGTAAAATTTCGATTGGATAAAGAGTAGCGGTTATAGAAAATGGAATAATCTGGAGGTTAACTGCTTATATCAACGACCCTAGCAATTGTTAAGAGCTGAAACTCTGCTCAAGCAATTACCTTGACAAGGTGCAACTTCTGTATAGATTTTAAAGTTAAAATGAAAGGTACATAATATTAAAAAAATAAATTTCATATGATCATAACAACAAAAAAAAAAAACCTAATTTCCACACATCAATATTTCAATCAATTATTTTACTTAAGTTAAATACCTTATTTGTGTATTGATCCGTATGTTTACATAATCTAATTTTACTAACAATTATTTCTTTCCCGATCTTAGCCGCACTATTAACTTAACTAAGGAAATAAGTTTTTTAAGGTCGCCAATTTGGATCGCTCTGTATAATAATAATCTGCAATGAGATTATATTATGAGGTCATATCTGTTGCCTATGACTAGTTCAGCAAATTTTAATGTGTACAATGATTTCTCTTATCTATTTTTCAAGCGGATTATATCATTTCAAATATTTATAACTTAAAATTACAAATAATTGATACTGTGTATAAATTCCTAGATGAAATGTTTCTATTTATCTGTAATTTGATATTTATCTTGTATAATAAACCTAACATTATACAAGTTTATGACTTATTTTTGTTTTGTAACTATCCTTTGTTGTTTAATTAGTATGCTATTTAGTGCTCCCGTGAATATATATCCATGAAGGCCACAAATACTTTCAATCACTAATAATATTATAGCAATGAACATTTTTGTTTAATTTCATAAAATTTGTTATCTCATCATTTTGTTTGTGAAGCAGTATTCATAGTCATACTAGAGTAATAATTTCACTGATGAATCACACATCTAATTATACCCACATTAAATAATAAATATAACCATTATTCATACTTTTATAAACTACCAGCACCATAAATATCATACATACCTCCATATCTGGTCCAGGATGTATATTTCGAATTTTTTGAAGCTGATTGAAATAACTTTTTGACAGACCTTCAGTTCTTTTCCTCCTTTCAGTCTCTTTTTCCAAACGTTTGCGCCATGACTCCTCACGCTGCATAACAAGATCCACACAATGGGCAAGAGTATCTAACACAGCAGCTGTTGTGGTTCTAAACGTTATTGCTTCACCTTTGAAGTCAATAGCTGGCAAGTTACCTAAAACCCAAATGCCCATCATTTTGAATAATTTTAATTTATACCCTCACCTTTGGTGTGATTAATGGACTTAACGTCACTTTGTATATCATTATCGGTTATAGTGGCATTTTCAGCACAAATATCAAAAAATTGTTGGAGAGTATCTATCTGGCCACATAATATATCTTTGAAAGTTTCCAATTCTGCGAGTTTTTCACGTAAATTTCGACCAGTTCTTTTAAAACTGCTGCTTGATGCAGTGCTATATGTTGTAGACTGTAAACTGACACTTGATCCATGTCGCTTTAAACTGTTTTCAGATCCAGTACCATAACCTGACTCTGCCTGAAATTAACTGGATACTATAAAGAAGTGTACATTCACTATGTTTAGGAAACTTACTTTGTAAGACTCCAAAGCATCCACCCAAAGTTGTTTGCTTTCAACACTGTCAGCCCTCAAATACCAGATACAATCATTTACTGATACATCAAACCTGCACTCGTCGAATTCGTGTGGCTATGGTACACAAACAAAATAGTGCAAGTGACAGAAAAAGGTGTAAACAATTGATGTACACATACCTTAATGGTGGCTTTTGCTAGTGACAGCGCTCCACGACAGCCATAACCTAATTCCTGTTCGCTTTTGTAATATGACAACGTGCCATTTTTTAATACAATATACCGGTCCTGCCATCCGTGTATATAGTTGGTCCATTTGTGCAAAATACCGTGCAATTCATTAGGGCTTTCGATATCCGAATCATCACTACTATGTTCATCCGCCATTGCGAATATTATCAGCCTTGATCTGTATTATAAGATATAAGTCAGGTCATACTGCTCACAATTGGATTAATTTAAATGACCCCACAGCACTTTGGTACAAATTCGTTATTGTAATTTCTACCGGGTGTAACTCGTGTAACTTGTAGTTTAGTGTATTCGATTCGTGTATTTATATGATTTATGTTTTCACTATTAGACTTTGTTGCCATCTAACGACTGTAACGGTAGTTTTTGTCAGATTCCAATACAACTATTGCATTTTCTTGTCGTATATTAAGTTGCCTATACTAAAGCAATATAAAATTTCAGTAATTGGAATATTCCATATTTTAGTTGCTACGAATCCTTTAATGGGCGGTATGTAATTAAGATAAAAATTACTACGCAAATTAATGTTGAGTTCATATTCGAATCTGTATTATTTTAGGTATTTCACAGATACCTAAACTTCAATATTGGAAAGTCAAATAGTAAACTAGACAAGCCAATTATTGAAAGTTTTAAAGTTGAAATTACAATTAGTATGTGGACGTACATAAACGTATTAAAATATAAATTTAAATTTATGTGAAAAAAATGTGTGAAAGTTAAATATTAATCGATATTTATTATAGAACCTGTATACTATACAGGATATTCCACGTAACTGGTTCATTAAAAGTTTATGATGTTCTATTATTTACTTATATTTGAGATTTTGGCACCATTATCTGTTCGATTGGAACCATAAATGCAAAATACCTTAACCAAAATATCACTTCCGGTTGACCGGAAATGGATGTCAACTTTGTTATTTTAAATAGAATGATCTAATTTTTTATTCATTTTTGGATTCTACAACTATAAATACGTCAGTTTTCATTAGCTATTCCTATAGCTACATGTTACCGTTCTTGAGTTATTTAAGTTTTTCTTTTTTTTTAGTCATAATCATTGCATGATTGAGAAATTAATATCTCGGTTAATACTGCAAGTAGAGACTCCAAATTTGCTATGTTATGAATGTAGATATAACTCTAAGAAACGGTAAGCACACTTTACATTCTAACATACAGGGTGTTCAAAACTGAGGATCAAAGTGACATATTTTCAAATGCAGAAAACTCAATTTTTTTAAATAGAACAACCTGTATTTTAATTCGGAATTAGGAAGTAAATAGCATCCCCTATCACTTTATATCAGCATTCCCTATACCTAACTTTAATAGATTTTGAGATATGAGCGAGTTTTTGTTAAACAGACAAAAAAAAGTTAAGATAAACATTTAACTGTTTAGTGATACTAAAGGATAGTGACAATAGTTTTGTTGCTTACCGGTAACAACTCTCACCCCAATTTTTTTTTTTTTCAAATTCGAAAATTTTTATTTGTTAATAAACACAAGAAGTTATGTACAATTTATCCATGTATATCAAACATGCCACAAAATAACTTAATTATATAAAAAAAAAAAAATGATAAATAGATAATGATGTTACCTATACGTATATACGTACTATATTTGATTTAAGTAGGTATGTACCATCCTCAGCAAATTAAATGCGAATCTAAGCTCCACAAATTTTCGATTATTAGTGGAATCGAAGGTACAACGCACTGAAATAGTAATTAAAAATTATTTGCAAACAATTCTGAATTATAAATTGCTCGGTACGCAAAACTTATAGTTTCGGTTGCATAAATAATCGAAAATTTGTGGAGCTGGATTAAATTCGCATTTAATTTCTTAAAGATGGTGCATAGGTATATGTATAAACGACGATAGTAATTACTGTTATTTATATGAAAATATCAAGTAATGTGTACATATCTATAATTATCTTTAATATCTTTTAGTTCATTTATCTATTATATCCCATTATTTATTTTTAAACGTATTGGATTAGCGCATTTGATATGGAACACGGCTGTATTTGCTACGGTTGCTATGAAATATTACTGACAAGCGTAAAAAATATCTCCATAATTAAATGCCTTTAGTGCTTATATATAGTTATTTATCTTCATGTTCAGATTACATGATTCCTATACACTGAAAAACCCATTTGATTTACTCAACGAAATTTTAGTTGTATTGACTAATTGACTTTGTTTAGGTAAATATAGGCAAACAAATATATTGATGGACGAAGCAAATAATTTTGTTAATAAAAGTTAAGTAACCCCTGAATCCAAAAATTCAGAAATCTAATTTTTTTCCAACGACGAAAACTTCTAATCCTACAGTGAGAAACCTGTATATACAGGTGAGTTTTTTCTATGTTGAAACAATGGAATATCTCTAAAACACTGCATGAAATCAAAAAAAGATCTTAATAAGATTTGTTATAATGTAGGGGCTCACTGAATCGTGCCGAACTCGATCCCCCACCTCACTCCCCTAGAGTGAGAGGGGGGGCAACTTTGAAATCTTAAATGGGAACCCCTATTTTGTATTGCAGATTCGGATTCTACGTCATCAAGTATGTAGTTTTTGTTTAAAACTTTTTTTTTTCGATTCGTGACAGATTGCGCTGTAATTGCAAAAAAAAAAACATGTTTGTGAACGACTAGAAAAAATACACAAAAAAGAGAAGCAAGCAAACATGATTTTGTGTTTTTTTTATTTTAACATTAACATTTGAAAAAACCATTCAACAACGAACTTTACTTTATCATACTCTTCATAGCCTCCATTACTGTTCAAATTTTAACACTAACTAATTTGTATTGGATTAATAATTAATAATCTAAATGGGGATCGGACAATGTGTAAGTGTTCACAGCTTGTCAAGTACTGAATAAAGTACGGTTTTGTATCGTTGAATAGCATTCCAATTGCATTCCAGTTTCGAACACATGGCTTTTTGAAATGTTAATAGTTTTATGTTAAAATAAAAAAAACACAAAATCATGTTTGCTTGCTTCTCTTTTTGGTGTATTTTTTTCTAGACGTTCACAATCATGTTTTTTTGCGATTACAGCGCAATCTATTACGAATCGAAAAAAAACTTTTAAACAAAAACTACATATTTGATTGCGTAGAATCCTAATCTGCAATATAAAATGGGGGTTTCCATTTAAGATTTCAAAGTTGTTCCCCCTCCCACTCTGGGGAGGTGAGGTGGGGGATCGAGTTCGGCACCATTCAGTGAGCCCCCTACATTATAACAAATCTTATTAATTTTTTTTTGATTTGATGCAGTGTTTTAGAGATATTCCGTTGTCCCAAGATAAAAAACTCACCTGTGTATTGTGTATGTATGTATAAGTATTTTTCACCAAATAAAAATTTTCGATTTTGAAAAAAAAATATAGGGTTGGGGGTTGTCACCAGTAAACAATACATAGTTGCGAGAAAGAAACTATTATTGTTATCCTGTAGTATTACTAAAACAGTTAAATATTTTGCTTAAGTTTTTCTTAATGTCTTTTAATTTTGGGGTTATAAAGCGAATAGCAAAGCGCAGTGATGCCGATAGGACGCCGCACCCCCCGAAAACGAGATTTAGTAGCTAGAAAACTTACTGGTATCGTTATACTACATCAATCTAAAAACCACCGAGTTTCATTTAAATCAGTAAGATACATTTACTTGTGCTTGGTTGACAGTTTATATGAACTTACTACTCCATTTAAAAGTTTAAAGATAACAACGCCCTCTCTCTTACAATCAATGCCAAGTGCGCATCCCTCCAGTCAAAATATTGCAGTTTGTCTCAAATTTCACCTGATTCTTTGTTTCATTTCTCTTTCACATTCCTCTCAAAAGTTATCAGGGGACGTGGACGTTGTTTTTTTCCACGATTGTATGCAGTGGCGGTTTCTGTATAGGAGCACATGAGCACGTGAACCCCTTAAACAAATCCTCGATTACAAACTAATAAAACCTATTACTCGATCTTAATATATTCGTGAAATATAACGCAGCGAAACGAATAAACGACGCGACGTTCCTTTCTATACATATGTAGGTATGCACATCGTGAGCAAACGACTGACGACGGAGCACGTGCGCCGAGTAGGCGGGTTTACGTTGATTTTATCCAATGCCTAGCCGCATAAAGGACATAGCGAAGGTGGGGAGGGATACGGCAGATTCCCTATGAACGGTGCACACATTGAGTGTGCTCCTGTGGTCGCTTTCGTTGCGTTTCGGGTCACGTTAACAAATCGATCGACATTAACGTCCAGATATCGTGTTTTACGGATAAACTATATTATATATGTTTTGTTTATGAATGACTCACCGTTCACAGGTCGTAACTACCATAAGAACTAGTGCTGTTTGTTGGTGACAGTTTTATAATGAAACCAAGGGTGCGTAATTATTTTAATTTATTAAATAACATACTGCTGTAGTTTTTTATTAAAAAAAACAATTATCTGAACAAATTTCTTAATTGAATGTTATTTTCATTTGAAAGTTGTTTTGATATTTTAGGATAACGGTGTATTTCTTTATACTTTAATTTTTAACAGAATTTTCGTCACTATATATACCATTATATTATTTATTTCACTATTGCTATATTTTTCCGTATTGGACGGATTTGTTTCCAGGTTTTTTGTTTGTCTTCTGGCTCTCTGCTTCGTACGTGCGAGCGAGAGAGCCAGTGTGGTATAGATATCGGGGTGGCTCAGATGTGTTGTTTTCTTTTGCTTGGAATTTAAAAATGTTAATATATTAATCTATTAATTTGTTGCTGATATTAAGTCAGTGCTCAATGTTTAATCACACTCGTGCAGTTTAGATGAGTAATTAATATAGATCTGTATTAAATTTAATTTTATATTTTAGTTTTAGGTATAAGAAGATTTTCAAAGAATTGTAGATGATAAAAGTTGATATAATTAACACAATAATCATGGTTGTAACAATTTGAATACTTAGTGTTAATTTATAAATATCTTAAATTTAACTTTGTAAAACAAAGGAAATTAGACAATATATTTGTTAAAAAAAAACTATCTATTTTATTTAAAACACTGATTTAAATTTTCGTTTGAGGTACTTCATCTACAGCAATACGTTTATTAAACCCGCGCACATAAAATCACAAAATTAAACTTGTAAATCTTTAACTGTTCTCAAAAAACGTACATTTGCCTCATAAATACAAATAATAATTGATTTTTTTAGAAAAACAAAAATAAATTAGCAACAGCACAGCCGCAGTTAAAGCTACGCCGCATCGTTAAATCCCTCTGCAAAAAGCCGACAAAGCAAAGCCGCCACTAATGCGCTTTGGTGTAGCCGACAAACAAAAAAGAATATATATATAGTACGTAAAAAAAGTAATGAAATGAAATATACAGTACGTAAAAAAGATAATGAAATGCACACAAAACAAACAAAGTAGTATTACAAGTAAACACTAAACAATATATAAATAAGAACTATGGATGCGAACAGTTTTACTGTGCAATATTTGAAAGACAATTTTAATTCGTTTAGTTATGAACAAAAAATTCAAGTTAAAAGTATGGGTAGACCAAAATCAGAACTTAATTTGGCGCGAACTACAAAAGGCAAATTTAGAGATTTTACAAGAAAATTTAAGGATATGTACGAAAAAAATGATTGGATTTTAGTTAAAAATTTGCATGTTCTTGATTTTGTGAACACCCTACGTTTCCGACTACGAGCCGCCACTGATTGTATGCGATAATGGAGTAATGTAGAAGGTCTTCTATTTAAGGTAACCGAGTAAGAAAAACGTTTATTCATCTTTGGGATATTATAGTAGTTTTGGGGACGAGTTCTTTTCAACTGGAAAACAGTGTGAGTCGAATTAATATGTGCGAAAAATAGTAAATTTGTGATACTGAAATTGGTTGAGGTATATAAAAACTGACAAAAATACTTGATGCTAAATATTGTTATTTATTGACCTAAACTCTAATTTATCAAACGAATGATTCTCCCATTGTTTCCATTCCAAACATCCATACCCATTAAGTTTGAAAACGGTAGCGAGAAATTAATTGTGTAATAAATATAAAGTTTAATCGGCGTAGGTTGTTTTTGCACATCACGGCGGGAGATTAACTCAGTTGGCGAGATGCTACATGGTTTCGACATTACTGTGATTGCAAGGGACGGCGCTGACGTCGGTTACCCACATATCTGTCGCAGGCGTACGGCATAGCGAGCCCGTCCGTCCACTTCCTTATAAGTAATTATTTTCGTTACGTAATTTGTTCTATTTCGACGCGACAACATTTTATTTTTAACGCGGATGCTGTCCATTTTGAATATCTTACGGTCAGAATCCTTATACGTAGGTGTAAAATTGAAAATCAGTAATATACCTAATGATAAAAGAGATTTAGAGCGTTAACTGCATCATCAATCTACCTACGCAAATCTGCAAATCGCACCACAAATACATATACAGGTTATACGACAGAATAGGTTCGTTAGAAGTTTCCAGGGTTCCTGGAAGATTCTATTTCCCCGAGCTTTCAAAATACTTGGTTCTATAGGCTCATATATATAGGTAGGTATTCTATTCCAATTCCCTCCGCCGTGTTGAAGCAATCCGTGTACCATTTGATGGCATTTCTGTTCAATTGCAAGACGGTGTTTTGATCCCACTCGCTCTTTATGGTAAATTCAAAGCAGCATTTTTGGTTGCATTTTCATTTTTTTCCTGCAAAATTTCTGCACACCATCAGATTTTTTTTTTGTATAACCCTGTATGTTATGGTGTTTTATGTTTAGAAGAGAATAAAACCTTTAATGTTCATAAATACCATAGCGTAGAAAATATCAATTATAAATGATACGGAACAAACAGATTTAAACAACATATAACAAAACCAAACAGCGCTCACACAAAAACCACAAATCGAAAATAACAATTTTCATGTGTCAATATAGAATAGCACAAACAAAGAAAAAAAAAAAAACAAACAACAGAGCTAACAGTTAGAGAGTTTATTGAAAAAGAAAATTAGCCAATAAAAAGGCGTTGTTAATCAAAATTTTGCTAAACGTATGAAGCGGAATTTTTTTAAAGTAAATGGCAAGTAAGTGGTAAGCGATTATATATTTTAATGTATTGCCAAACTACTTGGCTTTATAGCATGCTGTACTTATTTAATGCAGGTCGGTCTAGATCATTTGACAATTTAATTTTACTACTGATTGCTTAATTATCAATTTAAAAAAAACAAATTGTTCACCCTAAATATACACAAATCAGTCAAAGATCAAATAAGAAAAAAATAGAAGTTGGAAATTCTTTGTAGAAATTGATCTTATACCACACGTGCTATCCCAAATACGAACAGTTACATACATATATTGTTATACCCATTAGTGATTGTAAATTTACCGATTTTTTCATTTACCGTAATTCGTAAATGAAAATGAAAATACCGGTAATTTTTTTTCATGTGTGACATTAATGGGGATTTCCCAAGAAAATAGGGTTAGAACTTAGGGCATAATATTAGAATTTTGTAATAAATATTTGTATTTAATTATTTTAAACAGTTGTAAGAAGTAAAACAAAATATTTAAGGTTTAAATTTTAATGTTATTTTACAACAATGTTGCATTAATGTTCTCTCATAATGTGGTGTATTTAAAATTGCTATTAATTTAAATACGTGAAATGTTGTTCTTGTATATTATTATTTTTAAATATTAAAAAATGACACATTTACTTACTCTTTAAGAAAAACGATTTTAAACTTTCAAAAATCTTAGAAAACTGCAGAGTGCAACTCAAACTTTTTCGAGAGATAAATAAAATCCACACAAAAAAACCATAAAATGAGAGAATTAAAATTGCACTTGTTGACAAAGGCAGGTAGGAAAAGTGGGTTGTTTTGCTTCCTATCGCCCTAGCAACTGTCCTAGCAACAAATGAACATTAACCGCGCTTTTCTTTGCGTTGCTTTTCGTTATCCATCTCGTTTCCATTCTAATTTTCTTTTAATTTCTACACGACCTTTTTTTCAATTTTTTGCTTTTTTTGTTGAGAATTTTTTGATTCCTTCTCTTTCTGACTAACTCGGTGGAATGGAGGTTATACGTGTCTAATCAAACAATCCTTAATACTCATGTATGAAGCACATGCAGCTGTTCGTAAAAGATGTGACTTCTGTTGTATTGTCTATATTATGATGCAACCCACAATATCTTCCAATTAGAAAATTCATATTTTCTTTAATACCAATCGTTTCTCATTTCCAATTTGATCAATTGATTGATTCACTAATGTAGACATTAGCTGCTGATTTTTATAGAAAATCGTTCTAGCTAGACAACAAGAAGGGTTACTTTCCGCTTTCAGGGAGTCCGCATGCACGACTTTGGTGTCCTGAGAGGTTTGTCAATTTACAGGAAAGGTTTGAAGAAATTTTGAAAGTCAATAAGCATAACTAAGAATAATTACACATAAACATTACTGCTGGAGTAATTTTAAGGCGCTTTTAATTCAATTTACTGTTATTTGGTTTGTGTCTCCATGTTTTGGTATTAAGTAATAATAGCGGTAGCGTGATTATTACTAACCTAAAATACCTGTAATATGTATATTAGGATGGTATTGAAGAAAAAAGTATCGAACGATACGAGCGGAAGCGAGTGAGACAGAATATATCGGATCCTTCTATTACAAGGAGCCGATACTTTCTATCTTGCTTGCTCAGGCTTGAATCGTTCGGTTATTATTTTCTTCAAGTCACGACCTGCTCCTTATGTGGAGCGGGTGCACCAGCTCCGACTCCGCCTCTGAACCTGGTGCAAGAAATGAGGTTCACAGGTCTACAGGTCCTCTTCTAAACTCTACTCTTTTTTATTGCATTAGTATCATAAATGCAGTAGCGAAGTAGAAAAACTGATATATTTGAATATTTCTAATTTATAGCAAATTAATAGCAAGATAACTATTTAGTTGTTATTTTCAGTTTGTAAAATTTTTTTTTTGTTTAAATAACACAAAAAACTTGCCGGAAGTTTCTTTACATTTTATTGTAATAAGTTTATACTGTGAAAATAACGTATTTTCTCACAACTACCGCCAATATAAAACAACTCAGTTTTAAAATCAAATAACATTTGAGAAATTAATCCAGCCACGTAATTTGAAACATGTACTACTGAACAAGTATATTTACTAGTGAATGAGTAGTCTTTGGGTTGGAATTCCGTGATATCATTAAGAATTTGTCGACGTTTTGTTTCTAATGCCATCATGGAGCAACTTAGTGGATGCATTTGGAAGCGAAACAAAGTTCTAATGTTTTAACATTGTTCCAGCCCAGACACAATTTAGATATACTATATAAGTACTAGAACAAACAAGTTGACTGTTAAAGAACCTATGTAATGCATTGCCAGAAATGACAGCAAATTATATTCGTTGATCAATTTACATTACAACGGGAGATAACTTCTCGTTTCTGTCGTTATGAATTTGTTGCTCGGCCACAATAGAATAAATTGGATTTCTTGATCAACTATAGAACATGTTGTATTGCGAGAAGTACAACAAAGTTGTTGAGATTTTAAACGCCAATAGTCGAAAGAAGGAAGCAAATGTATTGACTAATTAACATTTTTGTCATGTCGACAAATATTCGTGGTATCAAAATCTTTATTAAATAAGCAATCGAGATACTTATTTCAATAAAAATCGCATATACAATCAATGAAACAAAATAGTAAATCAATTAACACTGTATATTAACTGAAACACATTTCACTCGACAAATTTTAACTATCCCATTAAAAATGTGATTTTTCATTTGCACTTTTTGGTTGAGTGAAGAAACTCCCAAATCAGAAAGCTACCTAAAGCAGCTGCTTTATGAAAATATACCTAGATTTGAAAATATGGCGGTAAAAGTATGTACACCTATGGATTTATGTATAACCTATGTAACTATACCATTTATAATTTCTATAATGGATATTCTTTAATTCTGTGACTTGCAGCTGAAAGGTCCAATGTCAATATTTTGCTGTTTTCAGTAAATCATTGCATTTTATTTATTTTCATATTTTGTTCGAGTATTCTAGGTGCTGAATCAAAGTTAGTAAGTAAAGTTTGCACTCAATTTAAGCTGTAATTCAAAGTATTTTTGATAAAAACTTCAATTGCAATTTTCTCAAAATAAATGTGACATTGCCCCTTTTAGCCCAAGGCACAGAATTAATATTGTTTTACCATATTCCAGTTTCTAAACGAAACTTGTGTAAACCTTGATTGAATTTAATCACTGCTCGACGGAGATGCCGCAAGAGATACTTCCAAATTCTTTTGCTTTATTCTAAATTTCTTTAGTTTTAGTAAATCTCGTAATTCGATGATATTCTATCTAACTAAACGAGGAAACCTCCTGTATACTATTTAACAATGTCGAATATATTGAAGTTCATATATATTACAAAAGTTGGCCAATAATACATTCGGTACTTTCGAACGGCCATCAAATCTCGGCTGGTAGGGTCAGCGTACAAGAAACTGCACTATACCTGATTAGTTCTCACTTACGCTGCTGTGATACATTGCTCCGTTCTCGCCTCTGGGCGTAAACTGCTCATTTCTATGTGCATTTTGATGTGCCTCTATTTAATTTGGCTTAGTTGACACTAGTATGAAATACGTGAGGATAAATCGTCGACCAGGATAAACGAGCGTTATCGCAAGAGGTATGTGGCGGTGTTAAAACCATCTAGTGGTAATTTTAAAATTTTATTCTGAACTTTTAGCGGTTTCGATGGCACTGAGTTTTAAATTAGCGAAAGCTTCTTCAAAAATAAAAGCATTAGTTTCTTTGTTACGGGATTGATTTCAGGATTGGTTTTATTTGTTCTCTGACATTCATAGCTAGAGTAAAACTGCTTATGCAAGAAGCATGTTCTCTTAGCTGTAATTGCTGTTGTCTCGACAATCTATTCTTGATAGCGTTTTATTTCAAGATATATGTTAGACATATTTGCGAAAAGAGGTAAAATCCAACTAACAGCTTATAACTTCTGTACTATTCACGTAAATACATCTCTTCTTATCTCGTTCGTTTCATTAAAGTCTTTCCATTTAGTAGGAAGTAAATTATAACATTTCGTTGACAGGTACCTAAATGAATTTAGGTTTCTGGTTACTCTGAAGTAGGGGTTGGAAAATTGGTGAAGTTTTTAGTTAATTAGCTAATTTTTTAATCCTTTAATTTTACTTCTGCTAGGTGACCAGGACCGATAAGATAACATCATATAAAATCGATGAGAAACTTGTTACAAAGTATTAGTCATTATATTATTTTATCAATAAGCGTTTTGGATCGTGTAGACTTCTAATACTGTCTACTGGAATCGATGTTGTTGAACTTTAATCTCTAAAGAAATAAAAGTAAGTAGTTAGTTTTAGAATGTAGTGCCATAAAATTGACGAAATTGAGAATAATTGTTATCAATGTTTACCGAACTCCGACAAATAGAATAGATGATTTTTTGCAGATACTGGATTCCATTTTGCGAGAAGCTACCGTGGAAACTAGTTCCGAATTTCTATTATGTGGCGACTTCAACATATATATATCTAAACGTGACGCAAATTCAGAACGTTTTTTGTACTTACTAAGATCATACAACTTACATCCATCAATTAATGCTCTCACGAGAGTTACTATCAAAAAGATTTTCACAAATTTCACACATTACATCAGCGATGTAGTTGTTTTTGCATTGTCAGATCATAGCGTTCTTAGAATCTCTCTCGGCATTTAAAATGAAGATAAGGAAGCTAAAAAAGTCCGAATACAACAATTTACAAAAAATAAATTAAGGTAAATCAGAGAAGAACTGTGGGCCATGGATTGGACAGTTGTTAATAATTCCGACGTAGAAAGTTGCTATAATACGTTTATAACTATACTCAGCACAACCATAGCCAAATACGTCAATAAAATAGTTTTTACTGTAGCTAGACTATCTAGAAATGCCAACAAAAAATGGATGACAAACAGAAAAGAGAACCTTGTGTGCAATTAAAAGGCAATTATATGAGGGCTTAAGTTAATAGAAATGAAAAAGAAACGTATACAATATTCTGCAATAAATAACATGAAATCGAAGTGTCAAAGAGAGCATCACACTTGGAATATACAGGGTCCGGCAAATGTGTGAAAACACCTGATTTTTGACTAAATTATGGGTCCTATTAAAAAATAACCTTAAGAAAAATTTTTGTAGTATTTTTATTCAAGTCTGTTACATATTTTGATTTCCTACAACTATCATATGTTTTGAGATATGACGTCATCGGTACTTTTTTTTTAAATGGATCACCATGTATCTTTTCACATTTTCTAATAGACACTTTTACCGATGACGTCATATCACGAAACATATGATAGTTGTTGGAAATCAAAGTATGTGAAACTACGCAGTAAAAAGTTTCTGTAATAATGCAGTAATAATCTTCTGTTGTTTTACAGTATTATTACTGTAAGGAAATTTTTACAGGAAAATTACTGAAGCTTTATAGTTTCTCAGTAAATAAGCAAACAATTAATGTAAAAGTCAGAAACATTGATGTAAGTTTCTGGCAGCGTTTAAATATATCAGAAATGATCCTTAAATTTACAGCGATCATGCTGTGATATTAAGGGTAAGTGAGGGAAACATGATGACACGATACTGTAAATTTACAGTTATACTGAAATTTTCACTCTCATCTGTAAAATTACAGTAGTTTTCCTGGTGGACAATTACCAGGAATACTACTGCGTAATTTTTTTTAATGTGTAGAATAAAAATACTACAAACACTTTTCTTAAGGTTATTTTTTAATAGAACCCATACTTTAGCTAAAAATCAGGCGTTCCCAGACATTTGCCAGACTCTGTATAAATAATGCTTCAAATAAATGCAAGGCAACATGGGATGCTGTCAGACAAATACAAGGAAGAACTAAGAAGCAAGATTTCAACATAAAAGATTTTAAACATGAACATGCTACGTCTGAGGATGTTGAAATCTTAAACGGCATTAATGATTTTTTTGCGAATACAGGTAAAAATAGAAAACGAAATGTGAGAATAATAACAGACAATGTAACCTATGTATCTGAAACGTTTGCGTGGTATTTGACTGATCCATATGAGGTGGAGGGTGTCATCAAAAATTTAAATACTACAAAAGCAACTGGTGAAGATGGGGTACCTGTGTCATTGTTGAAGTCGTGCTCGGAATGCCTTGCGGTCTCCCTGACTCACATCATAAATACATGCTTCCAATACGGCGTCTTCCCTACAAGAATGAAATACGCAATTATCAAACCTATACACAAAAAAGGAGAATTATCGCCTTTATACACAAACTTAATATCTTACGTACTAACTAAAATGGATATATACATAAAAGATCTACTACACGCGCAACTTTTCAATTAATCGAAGAACTTTTGATTGGACTCAATGACAAAGGGGCTTCCGCTTGTGCTTTTATGGATTTATCAAAAACCTTTGACAACGTACATCACCAGGTTTCAGGGAAGCTGATGCATACGCCACAAGCGGGGCCAATACAATAATTGAAGTTCGTGTGCTATCGTCCGAAATACGACCATGTTACGAACTTATACGAAGAAATTAGATCATTGTAATGGTCCTTATAAAACGTAAGCACTACACTCAGAAAAATACTTGTGTTAATTTAACCAAAACTTGTTTGGATCTACTAAAATTTTTTGTTGTATATAGTCAAACATGCTCTTTTGTTGAATCCACAAAATAACATTTTGTTGCATTTTTTGTTTAACTCAACAATTGTTTATTTTCAATTGTACATTTTGTTCAATTTAAAAATATTTTTTGTTCAATTTAAGCTATTAATATAAATGGAACAACATTATGTTAATATTTTACAAAATTTTATTGTTAATTCAATCACAACTTCCAAAAATAAAATTTTGTTTGATTTGAATATCTTTTTTTGAATAATTAAACAAGAATATAGTTAATCCAATCATATTTTTTCAAACAATTCATATTTGTTGAATAAATGCAAGTATTTTTCTGAGTGTAGCCGCCACTGCCAAGTTCTACTGCACAAGCTTCAGATTATGGGCTTCAAGTGCACTGCTCTGGGATTCATCGATTCTTACTTGAGTGAAAGGAAGCATTTGGTGGAAGTGTGCGATTCATCGGGAGCAGTGCTAACTTCTTCTTGGTAGGAAGTTGTGTGCTGTCCCACAGGATTCGATTCTGAGGCCGTTTCTTTTCTTACTCTATGTGGACGAATTACCGAGTATCATTGATGATAGAAAATGGTAGTTTACTGCCACCTAAAACGAATTTAAAAAACTTAGGGAATGTTTAATAAAATACACTTTTTACTCTGTGCAAGACTTTTTAATGCTTCCATGTCCATTTTAAATTTTATCTATTTTTCTTAGCAAATGTTTGTTTGTTTCTTAATGTATTATCACATAATTAATAACTATTTGTACTTTTTTGACGTATTCTACGCGTGTAGCAGCAGAGAATAAATATATTATTATTATTATTATTTTAAGGAATTGCCCATATTGTCATTATTTTTATTATTTATTCAAGAAGTGCTACTATTTTATAAAAAAAAAAACTTCCACGGGAAATCAAAATATGCAACACTTTCATAATTTAAAAGAAAATGAAATATCTATTACCACGGAAATTCATTTTATAACGCAGCAGTTTGTTATTTGAACGTATGTCATTTTTCGTATTACCAGAAAAAAATTTTGAATCTGTAAATTTTATACTTATTTTACCATTTTTTTTATTGTAATTTTATATTTATATGGACGATGTCAATGTTTATATTTAAACGCATGACGAATAAAATAAATAAATGAAAATGAAAATTATATTTTTATTTATATTTTCTTTAGAAAGTAAAATAAAATTTTCATCTCAGGAAAACGGAAATATTATTTTCTAAGTAGGTTTGAGTAAGGTATTCTAGTTGATATTAATCCATGCGGAATAATAAATTTTGTAATCAGTAACAGTTTACGTACAATGACAGCCATGTCCAGAGATATGCACTTTTCGCTCAACTGTGCATCGAGTTAATTCTTTGCTATTTTCTCTAATTATTTTTGTTGCTGTTGTTATTTTTCTTGTTCTATTTTTAGTTTCGTTTTTCACTCTGCGCACGTTTTTCTATCCTTGCTGCTATCAGTCCCTCATTGCACACACATTCATACTTATTTCTCTGGGTTCTTTCTAGTTACACAAGTATACAGTTATAAGGTTGCACTAATAGTTTACACAAGTATAACTACCAATTTAATTGTTGATTTCTTTTGTCGCTATCTATTTTTTTTTATTGCTGTTATACACTCTTTGAAATCCATTTTCATAACCGGGATTACTATTAAAATATATGATTCAACCAACAAATGATAAGTTAAATAACGATTTTCGTTGAAATACGGCGAAGAAGCTGGTTTGTTTGAACGATTAATGTTATCTTTGTTGGCTGAAAAGGAAAATTTGGTTCAAGTAAGCAATTAAGGTAAGAATTAAACATCGATTTGTGTTAATACAAGTACGATTAACTGTTCACTCAGGGATGAAGTGTTGATCCAACACGTAAAATTATTTTATGTAACACCAAAAGTGTGTTGGCAATATAAACTATTGTACCTTCCATACTTCTACGTATACCTAATACATATTTTCGTACAACCAAACTGATTTCACTGGATTTACTTATTTTTGCTGAATTGATTGAAATCTGCCTATAACTAATTTTGCGCTTATTACCCACTCCTTGGCTGGCGGACTGACGCAAGTAACAACTGAACGGTTTAAACAAACTAAAACAAAAATCAGAACACAATGGGAGGATAATTAAATAACTCTATAGCGCCGGCAAAGTAAATCACCCCAATTCCACTTAATAATAAGTCAATTGAAATCAAAATGAACAGTGGATGAACAAAGGAGCGAGAAGTGGCGGATTCTCGGCTTGTTGCTTTGATTCGGATTGAAGTTCCCCTAATTTACATTCTGAAGCTGCTCCTGGCACCAGTCAATAATTGCTAGTGACGGGGCGCGACGGGAGGTCGGAACCGTGTCGATATTCACTTGCCATCGCGTCGAATTGTCAGGGGAAAACGGGAAATTTCACAATCTGCACTTCGCAAACTACGTAAACTGTGAATGCAGCCCGGTAACGTCTATATGGAAGACACATTTCGGACTCTGTGCATTGTTACGTGCGCGAACGTAAGTACATACGTTCCAACAATTTAATAGGGAAATTATACATACATACATAGGTAAATGTGGAAGTTTTGTAACTTTTCAAAAAGCATTTCAGCCGACATGTGTATCACGTTTCTAATTACTTCAATTGGAATAACTTCGCTAATTTGGAATTTCACGACTTTTGTAAAAATTATTATACGCTTCAATGTTGGTAAATATTGATTGCTTCTTCGTAGTACAGGGTGTTACATTGTATTGGGCTTATTATGCATTAAGAAATTTAGCGGAGGAAAATATGGAGTCTTCGTTTCGAATACATTTTATTCCGGAAAAAAAGCTATAATACAATAGCCGAAAACAGAAATTATTTCCCTCATTTTGTACGATGCCTTTATCTAAACAGAGAGATTGAGTTTACTCCGTTTGTCAGCACGATTCCTATACAAGTAAGAAATTGCTTTTATTTTCTCCCCACATCATATACCATCGTACTTTGATACTTAACTACTAAATTAAACAAATGCATTCATTATCGTATTATATTTCACCATCAGGGACGTGACCCACTTTTCTTGGCTACACTGAGAAAAATGGGCTAAGTAAAGTATTTACTTGATAAAAAATTATTTACAATAGATAAAGTTTTACTTGGAACTATAAATATTGCTTTTATTAACAGCTATTACACAGCGTACCTCACAAATTTGTGGTAAGTAACGTATTACCTATGACTACTAGTACTGTATCTAACTACAGCACATGCTTAGTAGAAGTAACAACAATTCTGATCGCTATTAAACTCATGTATTTTCTTAAATAGGTAACAACTTGCCACAAGCATGATTATTTGAGTTTTACTGCCACCCCGTGATTGGTTTACTATTCCTAATTGGCTAATGCGGCATAGTAATAGTAATAGTCCCCGAGACTGCTACGCGCGCAAGCGCGGGCTACCGTCAAGTTAGAGTTACGGACGTGGGAAAAGGTCGTCGAAAAAGTGTGGCCAAGGAGTATGGGCATTGTAGGCCAGTTGGAACGCAAATATATTAAAAATACCGGATGGGTTAACTCAAGGCCCCATCCGTACAAGGAATCCCAGCGAAACAAGAAGTACCGAGCTTATAAGCAATCGGATGCTTCAAGATTGTAGTTTTAAACCACGTGTTGGGATATTTGAATTCCCCATCATTGTGATGATATCTGCGCCCGCTGGTGAAGTTAAAGTGTGGATGCTGTCGCTACCTGAGTGACAGTCCAAGTGCCACCTACAGTTAGGGATACCCCGACGAAGTAGCTGTTTTCGAGGCGATCACCGGACATAACCGCCACGTACGCCGGCAGAGGATCAACTCGCCGAGACAACGCCCAGTACAAAGAACCAACAGAAACCGCAAGTTTACCGCCTAGGTATATTATGTCTTTGTTTGTTATTAGTTATAACTTCAAAGCCATATTTCTCTTTGTCCTTCATTTAGATTTCAATAATTTCAATAACTAAATAACGTTTCAAGGGGAGGGGGGGGGGGATTACCTTATTTTTTATCATTGCTTTGTTCATTTTTTTCATTATTAAGGAATATATTTTATGAGTCATAAGTTGTAAATTGTTTAAAAAAAAACTGTTGTTAAAGTGAAACCAATATCTTTCATTCATAGCAGGTAGTCACTGTGTTTGTTCTATACAAAATAAAACTATTACTAATAATACTGCTTTTATTTAAATTTATTACTGCCTTGCTGATTGAGAAATTACACGGCGATATGTTACTCATTGTTTCTCTTACTGCATTTTGCAACTCGTGTATATTTAGATATCTTCGACTGTCTACTTTGTCTTTTAGATATGTGGAGATATCTGCAGGCCAACTAACTGGTTATAATATATTTTATGAGTCATTACGTTGTAAATTGTTTAAAAGAAAACTGTTAAAGTGAAACCAATATAATATATTTAAATTTATATTAAATATTCACTAAACTTCCTCGTTTCCTGCACTACCTATAGTTGAACAACAACTTTAAGGTGGGTATATTGTATATTTATAGCAAACCATTACCTTCTATATATCAGGTATTTAGTGAACGTGCATTAATGATACTCTTTCCTTATCACAAGTAATCTAAATAGCTTGTATTAATTATGAAGGTGTTATAGCTGTTATAGAATAGTTCACTCACAGCAATACACTTACTACTTGACAAGGGCAAATCTTTGCTTACTGCAACTACATATATTCTTTGGCTTAACTACTAGTAGTAGTTTAATTATCATAAGTAGCTTCATAAGTTACCGGTATGAAGCAGACCGTAAGTAACTTAGATTGCTTGTTGTTAGTATCAGTGTTTAGGATCTCTTTTTTACTAGTGCTAAGTAATCTGTGCTTTTGTCCCCTATCCAGCTGAACTTTTTACTTACGATAATTGTATTTTTATTTATGATTCTCAGTCCAGTATGTATCTCTGTTTTTAATATTTTTTAATTGTGCTTCAAAATTTCGAAGTTATGTATCACAATTTTAAAACTATTACCTATATTAAAGTGTATAAGTACCTCCAAACCAGGGATTCTCAAACTATTTTGGGCAAGAAACCCCTTTTGCAAAATGAACTGATACCTCAGACCCCCATAGCCAAATTACTTTAAAAACCAATCTCTAGTTTTTTTCCTATGGTACAAAATACTTACCAATTTAAAAACTTTGCGGTGGGTTAAGTGAGTAAACTTGACATCATTTTCTCATCAAAATTTAACAAAATAAATAGACATAAAATTCAGTAAATATCAAGTGTAATTAATAATTATTAATACAAATTACGTAAAAATACTTAAGTAGGTAATTATTTTTTGAAAAAAAAACATTAAAATCGCATAGTAAAGATAAGAAAATAATTCAGTGTGATGGATGAACCTGGTGACTGTATACCAATCTAGCTAAATCTGGTTCAATATTGATGAGTTGCAGCCTTAAATCTCCGCGTTCGTTGATTTTCAAACGATTTCTTTGTTTTGTCAAAATGTTTGTAACCACACTGAAGCCTTTTTCCACTAGGTATGATGATGGAAAAGCGATAAGGTATTTTTCAGTAATGTTCCACAATGCAGGATACTGTATTTCATGTTGCGCTGCAACCAGAACTTCTGATAGACTTGGTTGAACTTCTGCTTCTCCTCGCCTGTGCTGCTTGTAATCAACTCTTCTTGCATTATTACATTGGCTTCTTCTATGGCTGTGATATTCTACGGATTTATTATCCATTGAGGAATTCGTAAATTTAAGACATCCTCAAACCTCTTAGTAAAATTCTTGTGTAATGCGTTTAAGTGAGTGACATATGATAAAATAATATCGTGTTAAAGCATTTCTGGTGATTTTGACAAATGCGGAAACTGTGAATATTCTTTTCTACTTAAATTTTGTTTATAAAGGATAAGTTTACCCAGGCCGATTAAGGCCCATATTATTGATTTTGTTTTAATCAAGTTTTAATCAAATTAACTTTGTTGAACATACATATCAGTCAAGTAATAAATATCTGTTTTACAATTGTTCAGATTTTCTTTCATATTCGGATCTTTTCCTTGTAAAAACTCCAACACAGATTCAAAAATAGCTGAAAATCTTGCTAAGCAAGAGCCTCTTGACAGCCAGCGAACTTCAGTGTGCAGAAGTAACCGAGTAGAAGTAGTAAGAAGTAACTTCGTCGTTTTCCTCACATAGCTGAGCAAATAACCGAGAGTTCAAAGAATTGCTTCGAATCTTGTTGACAGTATTTATAACATATTGTAAAGATTGGTGCAATCTAGGATTTTTTGCTACTAATTGCTGTCTGTGAATCACGCAGTAAATGACCAGTACCTCAGGCAATTGGCGCTTTAAGTAAGGTATAAAACCAAGATTTCGACCAACCATAGATGGTGCACCATCAGTGGCAACAGAAACAATATCCTTCCATGGAATAGCTTTGTCGGTAAAAAAACGTTCCACGGCCTGAAAAATCGATTCTCCACTGGTGTCAGTCTCTAAATATGTAGCAAAAAAGCAGTGCTTAGCACATGTTTTCATATTTAATATATCGAACATCCTAACAACAGAGTTTCATTGCCGGGTAACATAGACTCGTCCAACTAGAGAGAGAAATTGCATAAAATGTTTTCTACGTCGCGATCCATCTCGTCTATTCGTCTCTGAACGGAGATATTGCTCAAAGAAATTCTCTTTATAATATCATGTGCGCGCTTGTGCCATATATTGTTGAGGACCTCCGCAATGGCTGGTAAAATAAGCTGCCTCTCCTAAATTAATTAATTAAATCAATTAAATAATATATATATACTAAAAGACAAAAGACTACAAACGCTTATTACATAATTTAAAATACTCATGAGTACTAATACTAAAGAGTATAAACACTCTTGGAGAAGGAATGCTTTGATTCTACGTTTAAAAGATGACTTACTATTTATGGATTTGATGTTTTGAGGTAGAGCGTTCGAAATTTTTAAACCCAAAATTCGTGCTGACTTTTTAATTAATTTAGAATTAAACTGTGGCATGTGAAAATCAGATTTCAATCTAGTATTTGGATATAGTGAACATCACTACTACATAAAAAATACACTAAAATTAACAGTTCGTATATAAATATTGCTGACAATGGTTAATGTTCCACTTCTTAAAATAGGGCCTACATGACTGCCTACTATCTATTGCTGCCATACTTCGTATGATACGTTTCCGTGCTACAAATACAAGCTCACTATGCGACGATACCCTCCGAAATGCCACTCCATAGGACGATCTATTATGTATATTCGCATAATAAATGATAATAAAACATTAAAATCTGTTATAGTTTTTAAATTACGCACTTGGTAACATAATGAGTTAAGTTTAGTTATCAAATTATTATAGTATTAATTTCATTCATTCATATTCTGAAAAAAATATGACTATTAAATACCGGTTTATTATGTATATTACGAAAAATCATGTATTTAGTTTTTTTCAAGATCAAATCAAGAACATTGACAAAACCCCTTGTGCATTTCTTTTAATAGTAAATTAGCATTATTCTCACTTACATTGATATCTGGATGAGACACGATTGAGCTGGTATCATCAGCATACTTACTAAATTAAAATCTCCCAGATAGTGAGATACCATTAATTAATATCAGAAACAAAACAGGTTCAAAACACCGCCTTGAGGAACACCCTCATTAACCAGTATGTTCGTTGATTTTATAAAACTGAGTTTACTGCACACCTTATGTTTAATATTAGTAAATTGAGACATCCCTTTTAAATAACTTTCAAATCATTTCGTGATAACTCTACGTATTCCACAACATTCCAGTTTAGCTAATAAAATATTACGATAGTATAATAGTAGGCGGTGAAAAACAATTTTAATTTTAAAAGCATATAAAGACATAGGAAGTGCGACATAGGTGAAGTTATCTTTTCCTAAATAGATTACAGCTAACTATGTGTAACACCAATGTTTTAAAATCGAGATATCATTCCAAATTCAAGAACTTGGATGGGTTGCGTGAATCACCTGTATAGTAAGGGGTTTCTATATAACCTAAATATTTTTGGAAAAAAAAATCATCAACATATTAAAATTTTCCATTCCTATTGAACACCTGTACGTGGTATATATTTTTGGATATATACAGAATATACACCCTTCCACTTATTACATTATACTCTTTCACAAGTTTATCCCGTATAAATCAAATAAATCCGGCGCGAAGACCTACGAGCGAATCTACATGAGAATGTTGCAAATTCCGTAATGAGTTAAGGGAGTCAGCAGGTTCCGCGCTGAATGTGATAGTAATGGGTGACAATCTCTTTAGACTTGATTCAATTTGCCAGTGATTTTATTTGACCCGGTAATTTGATCAACTGGAGCATTTCACTGTTCCATCTACACACTCTCTGCTACTCGCTGCTTCGACCTTTATTGGCATTTCAGCAATTCTTTTGCAGGGTTTAAGGGAGGTACTTTCTTGTGAAGTTACGACGGAGGACTAAAAAATATTTCCGCAGAATGTATGTACTGGGTGTTTTAGACCATTCGTTTACTATCATTATCTCGTGACCTATTTCAGGTAGAATAATGCGTCAATTAATAGCAAAACCCTCCTTGAAAAATTATCTAAAAATATTTTACGATCGTAGTAAAGCAAAAACATTTTGTGATCGTAAAAATTGTAAGCGATGGAATTATTATTTTAAGATGTATCAGGAGAAAATATTCGACATTTCAACAATTAACGTAATGATCTTTTAAACAAATCCATTCAGGAAGAAAATCGTTTCGTTTTGTCTTCTTTGTATAATTAATAATATAAGGACTAACTAATATTATATTGTCCTGTAATTAGATGTAGATCTGTTGGACAAATATATCTATTGCTCTGTTTTTCAGAACAAAATGCCCGGGATTTCCAAATTTTATTTTATTTAGTTTTAGTACAGTACAATCAATTATTATTATTCTTAAATTTATGTTTTCAATTTATTTATTACTTTTCTTGTCCAAATACAATTTTCTTCTTTTTCTTTTTCAATAAAATAAAATAAAATAATATAGTGGACCTCTCTGATAAGTGAAAGAATACTGCGAAGGGTGATCTTCTACCTGTTAGGTGACACGGGGTACTTCTAGGGTCACCAAATCGCCTGTCAAAACAGTAATCTAGGTGCTCGTTAGCGAATAGGAAGTTTTTCTTACCAAGCGGGCGCCCCCAAAACCCCTTCTCGGATTATTAAAATTTGAAAAATAGTAATTATCAAATGTCGTTGTAAAAACACCAAATATACAAATAAAATAATCTTTTAACACGAAACAAACTTTACTCTTTATTTCTTTACCAAAATGCTGTGTTTTACCACTTTTGAGACTCTTAAATCACAGGCACGTATGTTGGAATTGTATATACTATATAAAACAATTTATTTAATACAAAAGCCCTGGACTCGACTACCAGAGTGGCTTGCACGCTTGGCTATCAGTGCGGAGTCCGGGGTTCAAATCTCGCTCTGGTCAATTACGATAATCGGTTTTCTCCGGGGTCGTAATGTTGATTAGGAGGGAGATTTGGCTCTGCGGGGGCCTGACAAGCTAAACATATAACTTAGGCTTTACCACCCCTTAAAAAAAATACATGTTCAAACTTCTCTGGCACTTTAAATGAACGAGGTTAAAGCAACGTCAAAATAAAAAGAATAAATTTAAAATTCCGAGCCATCTACCCGTAAACAGCAGACACTAAATTTAATAGAAAACTATCATCTGGGTTAATTGATATTTGTTGAATAACTATTTTATCACAGACCAACTCAGTGATTTTTGAATACAACCCTTAAATATTGAAAATTCCAAAAATTAGTAAAACTAATGGCGGTTCATATAAATCTAACCCCAAATTAACGTATAGTGAACATAAATTATAAAAAAATCTTATTTCTGGTCAATACTATATTGAATTGAAACTAATTAATTATTTTCTTTTTTAGGTGGGATATAGTTTATGGAATACTAACTTGTCTGCGGCTCACTCTAAACGGGCGGCAGGTAATTCTCTGGGTGCAGGTAATTCTCTGGGTGCAGGTTCGACTTTCGGTTCAACGAGTCCCCCCTAATGGTCAATAGCATGGAATGGTATTCTGGCCGGGATTCTTCGTAGGAATTTTTTTAGGAAATTCTCGACAATTTTACAGGTACAAGTAAGGGTTTAAATTATTCAGGACTAATGTCGATACTTTTTTAGTTAAACACTTCGTGGAACTTTGATATTTTTGATAGTGTGGCATAAAAATCTTTATAGGAGTTCAATATCAACCGTCGTCTTTCGTGGCCATAGGCAGAATGAGGATTTGAGCTAAAATTACCAGTTATCAGCCTTCGATTGTTATCCCTATCCGGCAAGCCAACATTAATTTTGAATAGATACCCGTAATTGACATTAAGATACCGTTATTTATTCCAGTTTGAGGGGAATACAGCAAAAGTTACCAAATAGACATCCCGAAGAATGAAAATTTGCCTGTAAAGTAGGCAACCGAATACACGCTTCAACTTTCAATTACTTCTTCATTTGGCTTTGAAACTTGTTTTAAATGACTCTAAATTATATTCTATACCCCTGATTCCATAGCACTATATATGATGTATATTAGAATCATAAAAAAACCACACGTGAATTCCATACTATCAGAGTCTATTGAACATATTAGGTCTCTATGATCATATCTACACTATTTTGACGTCTATTGTAATCGTTAGTCTGATAATTGGTGATCGCAAAGAGTCTCTATTAGGTTAAAATTAAGGGAATTAAGATTTTAATTTTTTACGTAAACTTGTATTCTATAGTAAACAATTAAACGTTTGCCTTGGTGTTTTAATTTTGATGGTTGTGCGATGTGACTTTGCGCGGTGCATTTTTTTTAAGTGGTCGATAAAGCCTAAGCAATTTATTGCGTGTGAGGCACCCCTGCAGAGTCAAGTCTCTCTCCTAATCATCATTATGCCTCCGGAAAAAAACCGGTTACCACATCTGACCAGTGCGAGATTTGAACTTGCGGCCCCTCGCACTAGTACGCACCCCGCAAGGCATTCGGCTAATGTAGGATCAATATTTATCGCGAGTGATATAAAAACGTATATGCTGCCAAGGAGTTCGTTACTAAAACTAGATGCCAAATATGCCTTGCTTCTGGCAGAATTATTACAATTAGTGGTTGTTAGTACTAAATAAATGGAGGGATGTTTGGGTTTTTGTGTATTAGAATACTTATTTCGAAAATGCAAAATCTCTAAATTACAATCGATTTAGATTCATTAAACTGTTGTTTTTAATATGAAATTAATACATTCACAGCTGCTGTTTGAAAATTGGCGTAATAAATATTTGTTAGTTTAAGCGATTTCCGGGAGATCAGATTTTGTTGTTAGGTCCACACTAAACTATTAAAACATCAATAATTAATAAATTTTATTACCTTATAACTTCAATCTTAATAATCAAATTGTACCAAGTATTAAAAAATTTACATATATTTTAGAATAAAGAAAACTCTTCTGTCTAAATTAAATTGAAAATAAAAGCATATACAGTGACCGGCAGAAAGTGTGCAACATACGGGAAATTTTTTTGTCTTTGAATTTAGTTAATCTTTTCTTACAGTTTACCGCTGCATGTCTAGAAATTAAAATGACAACCATCAAATCTGCCGAAAATTTAATTGTATAGGAGGGCAGGTCAAAAATATGAAATTACGCTAAGAGTAAAGTATCTCAGTTTTTGAGTTTAGAAGATTCCTTTATTAATAAATGTTGTTTCAAATTCAACTATATCCAAATATGAAGTTTCGATTAATTTGAACAAAAAATTAGATTTAATCGTTTTTTCGGAAGTACCCTGTATACAAAATTGATTGAGGTCATACAGCAGTCATATCCTATTTTGTATATAATTTGTGAGAGAAAATCATGCATGCTATGCCAAATTAGGTAGTTTAAACATTTTTATAGCCTTGAAAGGGAAAACTTTAAAATGGGATTATTATTTTTGCTGCACAATATGCTTTGTTTTCAAATGAAACAAAATAATTGCATCTAACTGAAATTTTGTGACTTATAATCATTTTAACTTCGTCTTTCTTTTTAAAGGGTCGAAATGTTAATCACCACATGTAGAACAAAAAATAAAACGCAATTCATTTACAAAAATGTTAACAGCAAATATTTATTGGTGTAAAGAATCAGCACTAAACTTCTACATGTCGCCCTCTGTTTTGTAAACATTTTATCAGTCAGTATTTTGACGTTTCCGGGAATAAATCTTTTTCTGTAATTTTCCTTCTAGTTTAATATCTATTTATCAATAATAAGCGCAATGAAGACACCAGTTCACCTTAGCAGTGTTGAACAGTAGCTTAATGACTATTTATTACACGTCTGTCATGTGGAATCTAGTGTGGCCAACCTTTAGTGACATTTCTGCCTGCCTAGACAGGAAAACGGTAGTTTTTCTGTCGCTTTGAAGTACTGCAAAATGAGTGTTTCTGGACGAGGGCGCAAAAAGAATAATTTTACAAAAGGCATAATATACAAAAAGCTATAGTATATTTCAGAAGAATTTTACTTTGCCTTCATTCCCTGGAGATTTTCCCAGTAACTGGATTTTCTCTGCACCATTTCTATTTTTAGTTTCTTCAGTATTGTACTGCTAGTTAACCCGCAAAAGGGTTCAGGTCCTACAAAAAGGTATTCCACCCTTTTTTTTGCGAAATTATCCATTATTTCGTTTCCTTCCACTCCCGTGTGACCCGGAACCCACAGGAGGGTCACTTTATTTCTTTTGCCTAGCTCATTTAATATCCCTAGGCTTTCCCACACCATCTTGGAACTGATTTCATATGAGCTAGCGCCTTGATGGATGCTTGACTATCAGACATGATGATAATCTCCTGCTTTCGATAATTCCTATCAATATTGAACTGCACGCATGTTTCAATAGCGTGTATTTCCGCCTGAAATATACTTGGACATTCTCCCAAGCTTTCGAAATATTTGGTTCTAGGCCTATATATTCCTATTCCAGTTCCCTCTGCCGTTTTGGAGCCATCAGTACCATTTGATGGCATTTGTATTCAATTTCAAGCTGAATCTTTTTGACATGTCATTCCGGGGCATGTGTGATGATCGGTCTCACTATCGCTGTATACATCCAAAGCAGTATTTTTGGGTTGTATCCCCAATTTTTCCCTGCAAAGTTTCTGCACACCATCAGAGCTCTTTTGGCCGTGTTGGTTACTTACACTATGGTTATATACAAGATAAATAATACATATGAATGATAGCATACAAAGAACATGTTTTCTGGGAACACTATCATTTCAACTTTTTGAAAATCATCTCCGCTAGCGCCTACATCAACACAATTTGCCAAGTAAACTAAAAGATGCTATTAGGAATGTTCTTGGAATCGAACGATTACAAATTACAACTGTAAGTGATCGTAATAGGTGTGGTAGATACTGTTACTGCGACAGAATAACAAATAGGCCACACAGTATACCTGTAAGAAATGCGGAAAATACATTTTCGGAGAACACTCAGTGTATGTGTGTTCAGAATGGCACACAGAATTGAACTACTAAAAAAGCATTATATAATTCATTTCTTTTAAAATATTTTTTTATTTTTTTTAGAATAATTATTCTTTTTATATTATATTTTTAATTAATATATTGGATTCTCGAGCGATTTGTTATTTTTATATTAATAAATAAAATACAGTTATTTATGAAAAGTAAATATTTTTTACTTGCTGACTTAAGTCCGCAGTGAGCGTCGACTTGTGAATTATATACGCGAGCATTGCATCTTATTAGTATTTAAAAAGGCATTTTTTTTCTATTCAAGCGACTTTGTATCTCCCATATTTTCCGAAATAGCAATATTGTCCTTATCAAAGACACCTGTGTATGCAAAACGAGTCATCTGCGAACCAGAATTCATTAAAATACTTTGTTCAGAATTATGTCAGGTACCTACCTCTACTTGGCTACTTGGCCGCGGAACTCCCTGTTTTAATTCTGTAATACCAGTGAGTAGTGTGTAGAGTGAATAGTACACACGAGCAGAAATATTTGCAGAATTTTTTATGAAAAGAAGAAAAAAAAGTTAAAGGAGATTTGAATAGATCATTTTTTTTTTATTTACTTAATGACAAATTTATGCCTCTTTCTGTTTTTAAATATTATATGATTTTTTGGTTTATTATTCATAAATAATAATCTGAGAAGTTTTATAACTCTTTTAGAATAACTCAAAACACAACAAGGTACATTTAGACAAAAGCGTACGAGAACACAGAAGCCAATTATCCCACAATGCTTTTTTGCACAAACTTGGGCGTAAATAATTATGTCTACAATTTGAAAGCAACCGTGTACTCTGAACGTCATTTCGAATCCTGTCTATTCTGCCCATCCGCATGTGTTCGACGTCCTAGCTGCCAGCAGTGCGCGTCCTGCCCGGAAAACAATGGCCGGTCGTCTGCTGACGTAACGTCAGCGACATGCACGCCACCTGGTGTGTTATCCTGGTAGACTAAATATCGACCACATGATGTGCGTACGTCCTTTTTCGAACCGTCTTCCTTGCTCCAAACAAAAGAAGATGGATAGATGAAGTTTTGATAGCGCGTTTATGTAAGTTAAGTCGAACGGTAAACTGCCGGAGGATAGAAAAGGGCGTGCCTTCGATGCGCTACCGCTCCATCGGCTTATGGATATTATTTGATTATTTTATATTTTGACATGTACGTCATAAACACATTCGTGCCAGGAACTAAGTTAATCTACAATTATCGTGTTTGTATTGTGTGAATAATTCAAATGGACTTTATTACTGCTTTATTATATTGGAAATATAACTGAGGTTCATCTTAATTTATTTATTTATAACATCAGGTATACAGGAAGAAGAAAAGAACCATGTCAATTAACTAGAAAGCCCAAAATAAGAACATTGGAACAGACTATGCAACAACCTAAACAATGTCGTCTGGGGAGACGGATACAAAATTGAGTGAAAGCGATTAAACCCATGATACCATATAATATGCTAATTAAGGTAAGGAGGGATATAGTAAAAATGCTCTCCCACTCTCAGCGACTAAGATGAAGGATTACCAAAGAAGAGCGGCCATAGTCCCAAAATTTACTATGATAGAACTACAAGAGGCTATAAACAATATAAAAATCGGAAGAGCCCCGGAGATAGATAAAAATTGTGCCAACGGAAAGCATATCGGGAATGCCTGGAACATACAAACTGCTGTGCCTGCAGCCTGTAACATATTAAGGAAGCTGTACGAAATAATGATAAGGCAGAGATAGGAAGACGAGATTGAGAAGAAGCGGGGATTGGCGAAAATCCAATATGGGTTCAAAAACGAACGATCAACACTACAGGCAATGAAAAAAAAGACATAACAAAAAAGTTAGGAAATAGTTAGGATGTGCTGGTTGCACTGAATGTCCGAAATGCATCGGAAAGAGAAGGTACTGTAAATGAACCACGTGGTATAATAGGCCCTAGCGGCCGCAATGGGCGGAACGATTAATTGAACCATGCGGATACTATCCATTTCTAATATGAATATTTATTTATACCAGTAAGTATTTATATTGGTAGTAATCCCATTTCAGGGCACCATTTCTTAGAGGAGTTTACAAAGCAATGTCTGACTAACTAGCTATGTTTATTTTTTACATCTATTTTGAGTAGCCTTACAACGAACTACCTGAACTCTGAACAACTGAAAAACCCATTTGGTTGACTTAACCAAATTTTAGTTGTATCGACTAAAATCTTTGTTTAAGTATGGACAAACAAATATATTGTTGGGCGACGCAAATTTTGTTAATAAAATTTGTTATTTTAACAATATCTTTAATAGAATTAAACAAATAAAATATTTTGCTTAAGTAAAAAGTTTTATTGTGTCAAATGTATGTAATACTTAAAATAACTTATTATTTCATTGAAATAATGAGATATACATGTTTAGTTCAAATAAAAGTTTCTAAAATTGATCAAATATTTGCTTCAAACAACAAATTTTATTGACTCGGATAGAAATAACACACAGAAGAACAAAACATTTTGTTGAAACAATTAGATTTATTTGCTTATTTAAAATATATATTTTTTTATAATAACAATATTTTTGTTTTAAGTGAAATATATATTGTGCTCACTTTACTAAATACTTAATTGAAGTTACTGCGTTCCTTTTTTATTTTAAACAATAATTTTTTTAGAATTATTTACTTTATCTGTTACGGAAGCTCTTTTATTCCTTGATTAAATTTAATATCAAATCTTACCACAAAATTTCACTATACAATGAAGTGTTACTACAATATTGACATAACCTACCTATAAAAGGAGTATAAATTGCAGATCGCTTGCCGAAAATGCAACAGTGAATTTCAGTAGAATTTTACGTACAGTAAAGCTAGACTGCTGGATCAAGGAATAAAGGGTCCTTAATTTGAGAAGTTTTGATCTCATTAATTTATTTTGTTTCGTATGTGACGTTTGCGAATTTTCCTTGGCTGGTATACAATGTTTTTCCGGTAAATGCACCAAATCGACTTTTTATAACCGTGTTTGAGTAAAATAGGAGAAGCGCCACCTTTACACCAATGGCTGTATCTCATATAACTATTGAACGTAACTATATGTATATGCTTAGATTACAGAACCTGTTTACAAAAGTGTGGGCTAGGTTTGGAAAAAAGATAATTTGAACATAATAATTACATTAAATTAACTACAATTGTGGTTAGCATAATCCTTATTTCTTAACAATATTCACTTTGTTAATTGAAGAGTACTTATTGTTTAAGTGAAATTAATGGGTTCGTTAAAATAATAAACTAGAGTAACCGAATGATATGATCGCTTTTTATATCAATTATTTCCTTAATTTTCGCAATATCTCTAAAATAAACGAGATTTTACTAGTTTGAGGGTTTGTTTGTTGATTTCATTAATGACAATACGTAAATCTCGAGGGATGTTGGCAGTTGGTAGATTTACCAACAAGCATCGACAGGCCGATGCCTGTCTTAACATTAGCTTTTTCGCTTCCGAAACAGCTATTCGTAGATTTTGAGGTATGTCCAAGATCTTGGCAGATCGACGCGACGTCCTTCTTAAATATCCTCGATTTATCGCTCCAATCTATATGCTCCTCTCTAGCTTAATTGGTAGAGCGTTCTTCCGGTAAATAAGAGTATGCAGTAGAGAAAAATTTTCTTGGGGAAAATTCCTCTTAATTATTACAGTTATTAGCAGAAATACATTAATTTGTTAATTTCTTACTGTAAAAAGCTTGCAATCTTTCCAAATTTGTTTGAGTTACAAAGTATATACCGACACTGTCTCAACAACATGAAAGTAGTTGAACTATATTATTGTGTTAAGACCATACTGAACTAAATAATTTGTTTGAATATATTAAACTTTCTAACCAAATATTTTGTTTCAGTCAATAATGTACACTTTTTGTATATATTTGAAACAACAAAGGGCGTGCTTGTTTCAAAGAAAATATGCTAAAAAAATATATTTGGTTGCTTTAAATACATTGGTTTTTCACGAGGCTACCTATTCCAAGTATTCCATGTAGTACTTCCATAACAATTGAAATATTTCAACTCTTAACGAAATAATTTTCCTATGATTGTAATAATAATAACAAAAAGATAATACAGTAGACTCGCAATTATGTGAATACTGTACTATGTGAAACGCTGAAATATGTGAAAAACCAAAAATGTGATTAGTTTACATAATCGCCAGCCTACTGTAAATCGATCAGCTATCAGTTGTTATTATATTTGTGCCCATGGAAAACTTTAGTTATCTCCCAGCATTCCCTAAGGAGTAAAGAAAAACTAAGAATAACCCTTACTCTAGGAGAAGGATCTAGGAATAAGTCCCTGACCTTGTAACTTATAGCCGAAAAAATATTCTTACTCTTCTGAGTTTAGAAGAAGCAGCTTCCACGTTCCCGTAACTCCGACAGCTAGGCCGTCTTCAGGAAGCTGCTCTGTTTTTCACACATTATGAATTTGAAATAGAAACAGGATATACCAGCATAGTGATTTTAAAACAAATATTTATTATATACGACAACTAAGCTAAATGCTCTAACTTTCGTACGCGAGTGCCACTCATCAGTGAGCGTGGGATTCAAATGAAACATGGCTTGCTGTATCTACTCTACCACATTCACAATGGGAAACATTAAGCATCCCAATTTTGCATGAATATAATTTAAAATTACCGTGACCTGTTAGTAATTCTACCGCTTGATACGACAAATTAATCCTCATTTCTCTAAAACGTGTAACGTTACCGATAAATTTCCCAGTCCACCTCCCTTTCAGAGTAATATCCTATCTACCCTGTCAATCATTATCAGGTTTATCCCTAAACGCTTTCTTAACTACCCTATCCGAAATTAATCCATACCTAATTATCGCACTCTACCCCCCAGACACCGTCTCCTTCGCTAATTGGTCCGCTCTTTCATTACCGTACCTACGTGAGCCCTAGCCCAAAAAAGTTTTACACTCCCCTCGCCCAATATATCTGTATCTAATAACAAATCAATCGGATTTTTTAAAATTCCCTCGCGCCTCTAATACAGATACGCCTATCAGTTATAATTCGAACGTTTCCAGTCGCGCCTAAAATAACGTACACCCTGATCTATTGCAACTAATTCTATCTGAAAATTATTGCAATCATTCCCTAATTTAGATTTTTGATTATATATTTGAATACCCAATTATAAGCAACAAAGCCTCTGTACCACCCTCATCCTTCGCCTCATCCGTGAAAAATTTTCTAAACCGTCTTCTAAAATTGTTATATGTAAGTTGAATGAATTCGGCTCTCCATACCAATTCGCCTCTCTAAATCGTCCGGTTCTGATCTAATTCCGTTGCCGTAACTAAACCTTTAAACCCTATTTTATTCGTGTCCCTACGAAATTTAAGTTCCCCCAAATGTGGTAATATAGCCGAAATAACGCACGCCGCGTGTACCGAAATAGATGAATACGCGTTCGCGGCCCTAATCGTTAACAACCTTTGTGTCCTGATCTTTTTATTGTTTCTTTAATTTTACACGCGTCCAACATCCTGCCGTGTACAATATTGCTGGTTCTACAGCATCCCTGTAAACAGTACCCACCTCCTTACCGTTAAAACCCCAACCTGACTCTAGCTGGTGCTCTATCTCACTATATCTGGTAATATGTATAATTTAAGAGGCTGTCGTATAAAATATTCCAACACAGATACAAGATATTGTCGATAAATTTGGTTGTCAATTAACACGGTAAGTTGAAAATATATTTCATAAAAAATTCTGATCTAAATATATTAAAGCAAGCTGATAAAAAATAAATTAGCAAAAAGCTGTAAATACGAATAGTTTGTTTATTTTCATGATCAATTATTGATGATTATCCTCACAAGATATATACTATACTTTTAACTAATTTGGCCTGTTTCTTAGTTAATTAGTGCTAGCTATTTGATAAAATAACATATATTGATACATTATACGCGTTTTTTTTTCGAGAATAGGGAAAGAACTACCTTGTTTGCAGAGAGTTGAACTTTCACCAGCCAAGAAACCTTTCTCGGATGCCTCGCAATGAAGTTACTTAGAATTACGGTGGCATTAGTTCAAGTAGCTTAATCGGAAGCCAATTATATGGGGTTCCCAGTGCCAGCCATCCTTCCATTCTTTCATTTTTTTCATTTTCCTCGGCAGTCATTGTGTTTCTAATTAGCCGGTGTACTTCTTGCCATTTCTTATATCTCATCGCTCATAAGTTCCCCCATTTGTGTGTCACATCTTGCATTAGAGTATTCCTCCTCTAGCATTAAAGAAACTAGGTGCGGCTCCTTTACTCTGAAGCGATGTGAGTACACGTAGAGGCACTTAAGTCCTGACATGGTCTGCGTTACATAGTAACCTATCATCTCGTATGTTCTGCTACATCTGGGTTTTAATATCTCCAATTAAGGTCTTGGTTCAGTCAGTTATTCCATCCTCCTGATTCCAAAGTTTTTGTCATTTTCAAGAGCTTACCTTTTCGCGAACTCTACACTATTCTTGTTTTGTATTATACTGACTTGTTATTCGGCTACCAGGTCTATAAGTGGAGTCCTTGTTAGTACTAAAAGGAATTTGATTGGGACGGTCCTGTATCCAGGGATGTTTGCTTGTAACCACGTTTCTCGATAGCCTTCACCCAGGTCGATGTTGCATAAAGCATAATAGATTGGACGACAGAGGCACACGCCGTTGTACTTTTCTCGTTGAAATCGTGTATTTTCGGCATAAGGTGTCGTATGTCTGACTTGGCAGTGCGTTCGTTTGTTTCTCTAACATAGCTGCCCATCTTCATATTATTGTCGAAGTGAACTTCAAGATATCTTAACGATTCCTCCGTATTTAGGCATAGGAATACCAATTTGCCTTCTTTTTCTTTGTTATTCTACGTATTATTCTTGTTATTGTATCGGATAACAATAATTGTAGTATGTGCTAATTTGTCTTACTTGAAAGATACGAGAAAGTAGCTAATAGATAACTGAAATATGACTTGTAGACGATTGATTTATGCTTATTACTTTTATGAAGCATATGTGAATTTTTTGTAATTATTAATATTCCGTGTACAAAGTCTTAACTAAATAATACTGCTTTATTGATCCTTTACCTTCTTTCTCCCAGTCAATAACAGACATTTAAATAAAAGATATCTAAATAATGCAAATAAAACAAAGCCAATTGTCAATATCAAGGCTAGAAAAGCGATTGCGACGTCCAGTAAGAAATATTGATACCACGGCAAGTCTGCAGCAACGCTTCTTAGATGTGGAGCGCCATTATGCCTTATAACGTACTCTATCCAGTAAATAGCGGTATCCAATGGAGTCATTGGCCGATCTTTGAAAAATCTTGATACTCTTTCACAATTGGTCTTGTATCTGTAAATTTCGTAAACACAGTTATTGAAGAATATTTCTGTATAATATATATATTTACTGAGGATTCTGCATTAACAGTTTTATAGCAGTCGTAAGTTTCTCTTCAGTAATATTATTATATGGTATTTCTATAGCGGTGCCCTTGCTTACGCTATGTTTTATATTCATCATTTGATCTCCAAAAAGTGGTATTCCCAAGATTGGAACCCCGCAATGGAGCGCTTCTGTTGTACTTAGCATACCTCCGTGGCTTATAAACATCTTCACATTAGGATGACCTAAAAAGTAAAGCAAATTAATAGCTCTACATTATTCTATTGGTTGGATGTTTGATTTTATCCGTTTAAGATAATATTACTTACACAAAACTCCCATTTGTGGCACCCAAGGTTCGAAGTGAATATTTTCAGGAATTTCCAGGTGCTTAGGAAATTTTTCTCTCGATGCTTTCCACAACACTTTATACGGAAAACGCTTAAAACTATTAAAAAATGCTTTCAATACTTCTTCATCAAGTGTCTCAGTTAACATCATAGAACCGAACGATAAATATATTATCCCCTCTTTGCCATCATTCTCTAACCAGTCCTCAAAACGCTGTTGACATTTAATTAATAAATATAATAAAATTTCAATTTCTATAGTAAATAACATACCTTCGGCAACGTTATATTACCATTTATATGTAAACCCGCGATTTCTATAAAATTCGGTACGACTGGTCTAACTTGATTAATGCTGAAGTGACTGTTAACTAACACTAAACTTACATTCCTCGCTAGATCTTCTAGGTCAGGTAATTTCGGGCCAAAAAATTTCTTTGCGATAACATTGCATGGATTGTTGGACATTATTTTAAACCTACGGTGTTCTTTGTAATAAAATATTTAATAAAAACATATACTAATTTCCTTACCCAATTGTTGTTAATAGATGGGTGTAGGTGTTTATGCATCGTTCAATAAATGACATTTTCGAGAGGTATGGCGTAAAATAATTAGGTATATATGAGGGATTATCAGGAAGACCAATTAATTCCGACGTCCATGGTAAATTTATACTGGTAGTTACTAACACAGAAGGAACAGAAAACCAATGAGCAAAACCTAACATACAGTTACTGCCAAGCTGATGCGTTATTAATAAGTCGTATTTTTTTGTGGAATTTTTCAAGTCGTGAACTACTGGGCTTTTAAAAACTGCTTCACATATAGTCGTAGTTGAAACTTTCATCAACAGCATAAATTGTTTAACAACGGTGTGTTCGACTAAAAATTCCATGGTGAGGTTATTTTGATAAATAGGTAGAGTGCCCCTAATACTGATATCATTATATCTGAAAATATAAAACAAATCCGGTAACATTCTTAGTTATAGCCAATTTACTTAATATAAAGAAAAAGTTTTGAAACTTACCTTGGTACTGATGTTTTCAAAGGAAAGTGTGAGACAACATCAACTTCATGCCCACGTGCTGCGAGTTCCTTCAGTAGTACATTAAAGATGTTGGAGTGACTTTTACCGCCAAATGGTGAAATGGCCAAAATGTTAGCACATTTAGATGTTCTAGCTATGATCGTAAATGAAATAATTGTTAAAAATCCAGTCTTCATGACGTTGCTACACATTTGTATGTCACTGTTGTTGCATAAGCGTAGTAGAAGTACAATATATTCTAACGACTTCAACATATTCAGAGGTTTTTGCATACCATACCTACACAATAAGGAACCGCACGATATAAATTCTGCATAGTTTTCCGAATCGGAGTAGCAAATCTTGTACTTCGAAATGTTTCTAATTGTTGTTAGTCATATTTGTTATATATTTTTGACATATATATTTTTTTTAATGGTTATTTATTTGTAATTCTGCAACATGCTTTGTATATGCGTTGCCGTGAGATATTTATACTTTTTACAATCGGCTTGATAACTATACTATGTATGTATGTTTAGAGCAATTCTAAGAAATGATAATATAGGTTATGCCATTAATATTTGAATGGAAATTTCCTCTTCCAGTTAGTATTTTAAATTATTAACATACAAACCTACTTTCTCGTAAATGAATCATGCAAATTTAAAAATTTCTAGTAGTAGTCTGTTCACTAAAACAAATTGCTTTGTCTTAGCCCTTCTAAAGATGTTTGAAAATTACATCCTATATATTTTTTAGTGAGATAGATAAAAATGTAAATGTATAGTATGCTTATCAGCTATTTCCAATGAGGAAAACTTCTTTTTGAGTCATATTTATGGTGTCGGAAAGACGGATTACCACGGTCGATCTGAACAGTGGCGGTCTGTGATTCTGTGCCACAGAGAAAACTACTGTAATGTGTCGGTCAATAAGTTATACCTTTGTACCTATTACTATAGGATCATATATGTAGAACAAAATTTGAAAAATAAAATATAATTTATTGTCTAGTAAAAAATGCGCAGAGAGTAAAATCTTGATACTTGAATCTCTGGAACGGAGAATTACTTTTAAAGGACCTGTTATAACACATGCTCCATCACATGTTTCAGCGTCTCAATCTTTCGCAATTATTTAGTTAGTACTAGTAAAGTTACAGTTAGTTAGTAACTGTACAGCGAAAGTTAAATATCTTCAGCAGTTCGATGGGATGATATACATTTATATACTTTTATTTATGAAAAGTTAAATGATTACAATTTATCCTAAACCCGTGCTTCATTTAAAGATACTACACGAGGCTATTTATTCTAAGTAATATATGATTCCATATCCATTGAAATGTTGCTACTCTAATTAAATAAATTTCCTATAATTATTAATAATTATAACAAAAATATCGGTATAATCGTTGAGCTGTCAGTTATTATTATGTTTGCCCCCACGTAATGACTTTAGTTATCTCCCAGCATTCGCCAATGAGTAAGGAAAAACCAAGAAAAACCTTACTCCAGGACCAGGACCTAGGGAACAGCCCCAGAGCTTGTTACTGATAGCCAACAAATTATTATTATGGCTAGAGCAATTGTAGCGGTTCAGGAGCTGGACTCGTAGCAAGCTAGTAATGACATCTCAATCAATCCTCTTTCTTCCAATTCAAAACTGTATGTCCCTGTCTCGTAGATACGATCACAAAACTTTCTTCCGTTTTAACTAATAAGTAGGCGACGTTGTTTTCTATACTAGGAAAACGAAATATGTTAAAAAAAACTAATAAGTATCGTTTAAAAATCTAAGGATGATCCCTAAAATGTTTACGATGCGATGTAGAATAGATCTGATTATCTATACGAAAATGAAGTAGATTTCTTCACCAAAAGTATTATTTTCCATCATTATCCTCGTAAGGAAACAAGAAATGCACATGTATTATTTGCATCCTAGGTAGTAATAAAAAGAGCATGAGTAATCTAATTATAGGTTTTAAATAAAACATTAAATGTTATATAAATAGTATGTACTATTTTCATAACTTTATTTCAAATAAGATGTAACTAAAATGTAACTGTACTAGTAACTGTAAACGAATCTGCAATTTAAATAATTAATGTTGATCACTTTTGGCAAAATCACTTTCTGGGGTGCTACTTCCTGCATTAATTATGAATGGTGTAATCGAATCGGTTTTTAATAAATAAAAACTCTTGCGATTGACTTACTTATTTGACACATATATTAAATTGATTTTAATAATTACACTTTCAAATATGAATACAATCATTAACATCCCGCACCCCTTGAAAGGATATTTTCAATACAAATTATAAAAAAAAAAATACAATACAAGGATATACAAACAAGTCAAACAATACACTCCTTATGTCTGTTCACAATGAAAGTCTACAGGCAGAACACAAATTTTATTCACTGCACGTTTCAAAGTTCCTCGCTACACCTGCACTTCTACCACTCTAGTAGTACCATTTGTACCAGGATACAACTTGATAATTCGTCCAAGTGGCCAATTTTGCGGAATTTGATTTTAGGTTTTCAGTAGCACCAAGGCTCCAACTTAAATCAACTGCTTACAATTTTTTCTCCATTTAACTCTAGTCTGTAGTTCAATCAGGTACTCTTTGCTCCATCTAACCCAGAAGTGCTGTTTCATTGATATTTCGTCAAACGATTTTCTGGCGTAGACAAGTAATTTGATTTGGGAAGAGCGGTTAAAGTTCGTCCAATCAAAAAATGTGCAGTTGTTAAGGCGACAAGGTCATTTGGATCGTTAGAGAGAGGACAAAGAGGGCGAGAGTTAAGAATACCCTCAATTTGTGTTAGCAGTAGCAAACTCCTCAAAGGTCAAGATAGAATTCCCAACGACTCTCTTGAGATGAAAGTTTGTGCTTCTAATGCTTGCTTCCCATATTTCTCCAAATGTAGGCGATCTAGAGGTATTGAAATACCAAAAGATGCGTTCCTCAGCTAATTCTTTTTCAATGATGCTGCATTATGACTTTGAATGGTTGTAAACACTCTGTAGCTCATTATTCGCGCCTATAAAGTTCCGACATCTTTTCTGTAGGCTGAGGTAGAGGTTGCACCAAGCTGTGCCTCTGTTATCTCTTCTCAGCTTTTGTGGACAATTCAGGTGATGTACTGAGACTAGGGCAAAACTAAGTAGGAATCGTCTTCGCAAGGCATTGGGTCTATAAGAGGGCACTGTGCACTAAAAGGCGTTCTAGAGAAAATTAGGGTCGACACTGCTGACGCTTAATAAGAATAAGAAAGAAAAAATAAGAAAAAGATCTATGACCAAAGATCTAATATATGATGTACATGTTTCGTGAACCATTGTTATTCGTGGCTTTGTTTTCTTAACTATGGCAGTTATCACTCGCTACAGATGTGAATAGTATACTTTTATTGCGCATTAGGCATTCATTCATTAAGTTAGGGTGGACACCTAAAGTCCGGGCACTTGAGCTAGGTGCTCATTGTTTCCCTCGATGTCATCCCTATTAAGTTTCTTATTTCCACTCGAGCAGCTTGATGTCTCTATAAAGGTATTTTGCCCAGTGGGAACTTGAGAACCTTCGAGGGCTCCAATAGATCTCTCCCGAAGTATTTCTGCATGAGTATCTTCAATTCCTCACATGTGCAGATTACGTGTAAACTCGTTTCCTTCTGTAATTCTACACCACGGTTCGCTTACCCGGCCTGTGTCCAGTTATACCAGCCCAGTAATGGTCTTAGCTTGTTTCCTGCTGCGTCTGAGTAGGTTATCAGAGAATCTAGCATCCCCATCCCCTATTAGCGCTTTGGTAAGGAGTTGACCTTCAGTCGACCTCCATTTCTTTCTACTTTCTTTATCTAACCAGGTCCAGATCGCCCTTCTTGCGGAATCCTTGGTAGCACCTTAGGCGTAAAATGTTGAGTTACTTCAACGTTTTTACTCATCGCTCCATTAGCAACTGCCCTTGATGGTTAAAATTAGGGCACCCTCTGGAAATGTAAATAGGAATTCTAGGAAGGATACAAAAAAAAATCAACGAATACAAACGTGAAACAACATATTTTCATTGAATATTTTGCAATGATATCATGCCAACACATTACCAGTGTTACTTAAGTAATAAATAAAAAATTCTTGCAATATTGGGGACATTTCTGGTAGCTGTGAAATGTTACGTTCGGTTTTTATTATCATTAGCCTAATGTGTTTCAAGGCTTGAAGAAAGCTAATTTATTTACAACGTTACCTTAGAATATATAAATATAGACTTCAACAGGATTGTGTTAAAAGTTTTTTTTTTTTGCTTGATTAGAGGAGATATTTTTTTGAGTAACTTTAGAGGTATGTAAGTACGTACTTTTATTTCTGATACTATCCTTCTAGAAGTCCAGCCCATTAAAAAAGTTCAGAATCTTGTTGAATGAGATGTTCCCAGATCTTGCAGCGAGAGTCGTCGAGAGAAGTCAACCCAAGATGAAATACCAGATTTTCGCGGCGCCAGGACAGTGGCGGAAAATGTGACCAATTGTCTATTCATCCTCCAAACACAGTTGAGAGCCCAATTCTATCATAGGTGCTTTCGAAATCTCTAGTATCCTGTATACAGGTGTCCTACCGAATTGGGTCATTAGATTTTTTTGAACTTCTAGCAGGAATTTGATTTTGAAACTTGCAGTGTAATCATAGCCCACTGTGGTCTGTTTAAGGAAAATATGTTCAACTTTATAGCACTTTCGGTATACAGGGTGTTGATATCAACTTTCATATTTTAAATGGAATTGTACAATTTTTATCGGTGCAATGAATACATCGAGTCATTTGCAATTAGTTTACATGAGGGTTGCCTATCTCTAAACTCAACCGTTTTTTTTCAATTTAGTTGATTTTTTGACGTTTGCACTGTTTCAAATAAAATTAAATAGCTGATGAGGTATCAGATATTTAGTGGTTCTACTAATATCGATGTAAGTACAAAGATGTAGGTAGAAAGTGTTATGGCAATAATGACCAAATTACACACAGGGTGTTCGAAAACGCATCTCCAATGTGGATACCTTTAAACCAACAAAACTTTTTTATTTCAAATAGAACATGGTATTTTTTACTACAGCATTGAATCCAGCGTAAAGTTCAACATCGATTGACATTAGGGTTTGGTATACCTATTTTTGATAGTTTTTAAGATATTAACATTTATTGCCTAAAATATGATTAATTTCCAAGTTTCGAGTAAATAAAATATTTTTTTTCCTAAAAACACTCTGTATATTATTTTTTAGAATGATGCGTTATCTTTTTTTACATTGTTTGGTTTCCATACCTGAGATATTTATCATTGGAAGTTTTCCAATTATTAACAAATTTTACGTAACTGTAATTATAAAATATTAATAAGCCATAATTATTCTGCGACAGCAAATTACATGTTAATATTTTTGCCTGCCTATTAAATACACCGAAAATAAGTCAAATTAAAAAAAAAACTAAGAAACTATAATTCTGAAAGAACATTTATATTGGGCACTTTCGAAGACTTTTAATAGTTTGTTCCTGATTTATGTTAACTGTCTGTATCGCTTAATACCTAGTTTAATACAAAAAGCCAAAAAGACTGCATTGTTTTCGGAGACTCCATGTCAGACGGCTCCCATACAACGAAAATACCTGGTCTAGTAAGTGAACAATATTTGAAATATTATGGGTATATTTAGGATATCTGCTTTAATTGCCCTTTGTATTTTATTTTTTTGAGGTTTTTATTCATTGCAAATAAGTGTAGGTATCTAATTATTGTTACATTCTTCATGAATGTAGAATAAGTCTAAAATGTAATTTGTATATGTAACTTTCAATGTTGTCCTTATTTCTTTCGATTTACAATATTTTACTTGTTAGAAGAAAATGTGTGAAGGAGTTGACAGCATTAGGACTTACTATAAAAGATATGACTTGTCACTACTGCATAGCTTTATCACTGCGCAATTTGGTAAATTACCAACAATGGATATCACTTGTTTGTTAGCACATCTCATGGCCTACTAATATCTAATAATTAATGCACGTTCTCTATGACTAAAAGACATTACTATTAGTAAGAAACTAATGAACGTTAGATATCTGTAACATAGATATTTAGATAGGTTAGGCAAATAATGTACAGAGTGTTTTGTAGGAAGCTGTAAAAGCTCATTTCATTTGTTTGAAACTTGGAATTTAGGCATATTTTTAGCAATTTTTTGCAAAAAAATGCTAATACTTCAAAAACTATTAAGAATAGGTATACTAAACCCTAATATGAATCGATGTAGAATTTTGCTCTGCATTCGATGCTGTAGTAAAAAATATCATGTTCCATTTGAAAGAAACAAGTTTTGTTAGCTTAAAGGTATCCACATTGGAGGCGCGTTTTTGAACACCCTATATGCGATTCAGTGATTATTGATATAACACCTTATACCTACGTCCTTGTATTTACATGGACTTTAGTAGAACCACTAAATATCTGCTATCTCATGAAATATTTGATTTTATTTGAAAGAGTGCAAATGTCAAAAAATTAACGAAAATGAAAATATTTCAAAAACGGTCGAGTTTAGGGATAGGGAACCTTCATATAAACTAGTTGCAAATGACTCGCCAAATTCATTAGACAGATAAAAATCATGCTATTCCATTTAAAATAAGAAAGTTGATATCAACACCCTGTATACCGAAAGTGCTATAAAGTTGAAAGTATTTTCCTTAAATAGATTACAGTAGGCCATGTCTACACTGCAAGTTTCAAAATCAAATTTCTACTAGAAGTTCAAAAAAATCTAATGACCCAGTTCGGTAGGACAGCCTGTATATTATGGTCCACTAAGTGTGTAACAAATGGGAATTTTCTTTATTAGGGGTATAATTGTGAAATTAATACTACCAAACATTGGTGCATGTTTGACATCTGGACTGGGCACACTTAGACTGTCTTAAACTCAATTAGCTTACAGGACAGACCAAGAAATATAATAATCCTATAAGAGTAAAGTATCATCATTTCGAAAAATACAGAAAAATGTTACTAAAATTAGTTGTTTAGAATTGAAAAATATACCAAAATATAAAGTCACAGCCTGCTACTTTAAGAAAGAAAAAATCGTAAATTGTGTATTAACCGCTGTATATTTGTTTTTTAAATATTTAACATTATTTCTTATTTAAAGTAACTACAAGAAGATCTTTGCCAACAATTTCTTCCTATGAAATTTGGAAAATGTATTTAGGAATACTTTTTCATAAGCAATCACAAATTTAACGATAAGAAATTCTTGTAGTTAATTTAAATAAGTAGTAATGTTAAATATTTAAAAAAACAGAGGTTAAAACAAAATTTACGAATATTTTCTTTTTTAAAGTAGCAGGCCGTGACTCTATATTTAGGTGTATTTTTTAATGCTGAACAACTGATTTTAATAACATTTTGCTTTATTCTTTGAAATGAGGGTACGTTACTCTAACGCGATTATATCATATTTCTTGGTCTGCTCTGTAAGCTAATTGAATTTAAGACAGTCAAAGTGTGCCCAGTGTAAATGCCAAGCATGCATCAACGTTTGGCGGTATTTATTTTATAATTGTACAACTAATAAAGAAAATAACCATTTGTTACACACACTGTAAAATGGCATCTATATAATCACTGTAAATTTACATAAAAAATTAAAGGATATTACTGTGGCAATCAATGTAACATTAAAAGAAAAGTACGCCTACAATGAGTTTCAAGGTATAATTACAATTTAATTGTATTGTTATCTTAAAACACTATCATTACTGGAAATATCAATAGAGTATTACAAAAATACTGTAAATTAACAAATTTAATAGGTAAAATTACGTACTGGTTTAAAGATTATGGTGCCTTACATTATATTTCAGTTTAAACCAAGAAATTTTACAAAATAATGTAACAGAAATAAATATGTAATTAAAGTAACTAGTCCAAAATGTGAATTGTGTCAATGTTATGTAGATTAGATGTAGCTTGCAACATTACATTTTTTCGAAATAGAACCATCAAACCCAAAAAGGAGCAGTGTTAACTCGAATCTCCAGTATGAATAGATATCACGTGGTATCAATCATCCCTTCAATCATCCCAATTTTCGATTTTCAAACTGTAGACGAAAGTTATTACACTTTCGTCTACAGTTTGAAAATCGAAAATAATTCAAAATATAAAATCTAAAACTTATGGTGATGACGGTGTCAATATTACTATGATTAGGTACTGTTGCCCCGTGATTGTACCGTACATAACCCATATAATTAACACTTGCCTAATTACGGGAGTATTCCCGGAAGGCTGGAAGTGTGCTTTTGTTCATCCTATACCGAAGGTGAAGGATCCTCAAGAGTGGCGGGACTTGAGACCCATTAGCTTATTGCCTGTACTTTCAAAAATTCTTGAAAAAGTATTAGCCTTCCAATTGTCTGGTTTTGTTTCCGCTACTAATACACTACCACTTACACAATCAGGTTTTAGGGCTGGTTACAGTTGTGAGACTGCCTTACTGAGGATTACGGAGGACATTATCGAAGCCACTGATAAAGGTTTGCTGACGTGTCTTGTTCTATTAGATTATAGTAAAGCTTTTGACACCGTCAATCATGAAATTCTTCTGTCTATATGGAATACATTGGTTTTGGTGGAGTATCGCTGTCTCTGATGAAGAGCTATCTATTTGGTCGCAGACAATATGTTTGTGTGGGTGGGATTTCTTCTTCGTGTGTTGATGTTTGTAGCGGAGTACCGCAAGGGTCAGTTTTAGGACCAATTTTATGTACCATCTATACTCATAACTTTTTTAATAGGCTTAAATATTGTAGTGTTCATGCATATACTGATGACACACAGCTATATTATTCTTTTCATCCCTCACACTGGAGGTCCGCTATAGCGTGTATTAATGAGGATTTGAATCGCATTCATATTACATCTACCAAACATTGTCTCGTACTTAACCCTAACGAATCTAAAGTCATGCTCTTTGGTTCTAAGAAGACGTGTTCTGCCTTATCGCAGGTTGTAAGGATTACTATTAATAATGTTCATGTGCCTGTGGTGGAGAGCGCAAGGCTTCTTGGTCTGACTTTGAATAATACGCATAGATATCGAGAACAAATTTCACTATATATTCGTAATGCATATATCAATCTAAGAAAACTCTACCCTTACAGGCATATATTTTGTGAAGCTATTAAAAAAAACTTTGTGAGACCTTCGTTCTATCCCAATTCTCATATTGTGTACTAATATATCACGCTTCATTAAGTGCTTTAACGCGGAATCGCATACAAAAGATACAAAATTCGTGCCTTCGTTACATATACGGCATCCGCAAATTTGAACATATATCTTACTTACCGCGTAGTGGTAAATATGCATTATAGGCGGGAACTAAGATGTCTTAATCTATATACTCGATTTGTCTCGATTGTTTTATATAAGTCTCCGCCTTATTTATATTACAAAATCAAATATCGCACGGATGTACATAACGTGACTACACGATTTCGCGGAAAAATATCACCACCGCCGCACAGGACTGCTCTCTATCAACGCTCATTTTCGTATCAAATTTATTTCACTTTGAACAGCCTTCCTGATGGGTTCACCCGGTTCGCCCTTACCAAGAGCGAGCTTCGATCATTATATCTTCGCGGATGTTCTGATGCGCGCTGGCCTCCTATGCCTGCTGATAGGAATTTATGGTGCATCTAATGTTTTCGTAGTGCATGGTGAATTACTATATCTTTATTCATAAGCAGGCTTGTAATTTCGGTCCCGTTCGATCATATGCCGTACGAAATTTTATTACTCGGAGTGTCCCTCCCCAGTCTCTCGCGTCCCCACCAATTTGCATGCCACAATGCGACTAGCGACTATCAATGCAAATGCATGTGCATACAGAATATTAGTTTTCGTTTTCATTTAATAATTCTTGAGCTTCCTTTATTTATTTTAAGTTTTACTAGAGATTGGGTTTTTATTTTATCTTTTGAAGAATGAAGTTTCTTATCTTAGTTAAATTTTATTTTGAAAATATTTTCTTTTAAAACTTTCCCACATTAAATGTCAATGGTTTTATGTTTTTATATTTTCGAGTGTGTTTAGCATTGTTTTTACGCCATTTTTACTTGGATTTACTTCTATTTTATTTTTGAAATCGAATTCTATTTTTGTTTCTACATTACATAGCATTACTGCGCATAACTGCGAAAATTTCTGTTTGAAAATTAAAGGATGTATAATAGTTGCTTCGAATTATGATATTGTTTAATGATTTATGTATATACTACACTGAGTTACCGGTTTTTCCTCTAGCAAAAAGAAAAATGTAAAATATTGCTTGTGACATAACATTTAATTTTATGCAAGAATTAACACGCTTTTCCAACAGTAAGAAATTAACAAAATTGTTACTAATTTTATATATCCTATGTTCTTCATTGATTACATGCATGTTTACGCTAATAAAAAAAAAAAAAAAAGTCTGAGAGTAAAGATTGTGAAAGCGTCAACTCGCAACGCTAACCCGATCAGCAGTGTGAGCGGCTCTGGAGTATATATATATATATATATATAGAGGATAATAGATAGATAGTAAGATACTTATGAAAATTTTTTTGTACGTAATCCTCGAGTCTAAAAAGTATGTAAATCCAATTCTCTGATCTAATAATAAACTTGATGATTGATCTATTATAGTAATAATAAATTAAACTGAATAAAATTTAACATTAGTTTCAATATATGGTATATTCAGACATATTAATAATATACTTTATTTTTATTGTACTTCATCATTTTATTTTTAAACGCAAATTGCACACATTTACCTGCGTTATAGGTATTTCTATCTTATTGCTATTCCACGTTTACAAATACTAAAATAATTGCGAAAATAATTGCGTAAGTTATGCAAACTACACATTTTTTTTTCTGCTTATCTATTCAAAACGAACATTGTCACATATATGGTTCTGCTTTGGACAGAGCAAAGAGGCTGAGTTGGAGCATTTAAGAGCAATAGCGCCATGTACAATTTTTACACGAGAAACTTGAGAAATTGTTGAGACCTAAGTGTCTTTTTTTGTTTTTGTCTTTAGAAAACAAAACTCTCTCTGAAAAAAGTTACTTTATTCATCGAGACCTGTGTTATCGTAACTTAATTTAGGTGATTTAATATATATTAGCAATACATTATTAGATAAGTCTTTAGAATTCAATCGATCTCACAATTCATACCAGCTATTACTCAAATTTGCAGGATTAATTTGTACAATTGCAATGATGATCGTGAGTAACAAAGTTGCCCACGATTATCACTGTAAAGTTACATTTGAATGTAGTGTTTGAAATTGTTTTGAAACTTACATATGATCTGAAGCTACAGTCTGCAAATGTAACACAATTCTGAATAAACAACTGTTGAAAAGAACCTTCTTTGTGTTTCCTTTTATACAAATTATATTTGTAAAGTTACAACATGTTTAAAATTTTACAAATTTTAACTGTAACGAAATACATACTGCTCGTTTTATTACATGCAGTATATTAAGTGTACCATACTACCAGTAATATTACAATAGACTGTAATTTTACAGTGGATTTAGTGGACCACCCCACAAATAAAGATAAGAGTGGATAAAGGTGTCATATAACTAACACTAAATTCCGAGAAATGTGAAGTCAAATGTTTTGTGTGACATTCAAGTAATGGGACATAAAGCCTTCGTTCGTTCTAATATCTTACAAAATAATTAGTTATTGGAATTTTGGCTTTGCCATATCAAAGATTACATAATTAATACAGTTTAATCTTGGAATAAATAATTTTTGAAAATAATGACATGACACCTTCATCCATTCATGTCTTCAAATGATTACTTTGACGCCTTTGCGGTCAAGTTCAGGATTCTTGTTCCCACATGATAGTGAAATCATAAATGACGTTGCATTACCAAACCAAGACAATTATTTAAATATTGGATAAATTATTTATTAAAAATTAATGAACCATTACTTCTACGTATGCGGCTAGATTAGCATTTACTTTAACTCTGGTTACGTTATGGCGATTGAAAAACAGTTAACCCTGTTGCTCTACTAATAGTTATTTTTTCCTTACCGACTTGAAAACGGCCCAAAGGAAGTGTACTTTCAATGTGATGGTCCTATTAGAGTTATCTGTAATATCCAGATTATATGTTTGTAATCGTATTTGCCCTATTTGTGCTAATATGTTCTTGTATGGAATGAATAGAAAAGCTATTTATGTACAATTCGTACTCACATAAGTATATTTGTTGTACTGTATGGAAAGAAAATTATTTTTACTTTAATGTACATAAGTACTTAGTTAATTAATTAAATACTGTGCTTGTTTCAAATAAACTTTCTAACCAAATTATTTGTTTGATTGAATACAGGAATATTTTTTAAAATTATTTAGTAATAATTAAGTAATTGTAACCATATATGTTAACAAAAATATTTGGCTGAAAACAACAAAATCGTTTTTTTCGTTGTACTTTTCGTTATCGTCTTGTTGCACGTGCTTGATTGTGTTACATTAGTTTAAATTTCTTTATCTTTTATTTTTAATTTAATTTAGTTCTATTTGTATTAAAAGTTATAGGTGTATTTAGTTTTTATATAAATTATCACATTGGTTTGTATTTATATTATTATTTTTAATCTCAGTCTTAGCTGATAAGGTTACTACAAAATAAATAAAAACCAATTTTATAGCATATTCAAATTCAAATTGTTAATTGTCCCCTAAGCGTATAAAATGTGTGGATAATGGTCATATTACAACAACTTTAAAGCAAACTAAATTATACAATGACAAAAAAGAAACATAATTTTTATATGAAGTAATACATATTTACAAGTACTTGGCTAGGAAGCTAGTGTTCTCATGCGTTCTACAAACAACGCCTCTCAGAATAGTAGTTCAGTGCACACTGTTTCTAGGACCTATTTTTGGCGAAAATTAAAGAGTTACTGGATATAAATTCGCTTTAGGTATTTTCGATTTTTTAATAGTAGTTAACCTTTCTGCGACTAGTTGAGGGAGAATAAAAAAATATTAAGGTGTCGACAGTATATTAAAATTAGGCAATTGCATTTGAAGGGTTTCATATCGTATTTAGCTAATAGAAGTTTACCTCTTCTTAGATCTTTCTTTAAATGCATTTTTGCGTGCCACTAACGGAAAATGTAGATGGGGTAGTATATCATTGTTTGTGGAATTTATCGAGTTTCGAGTGTTGAATTTTGCCTTTCGATATTTCTTCTTTTTCGGCGGCTGGAATTGTCTATAACCTTTCCAGGTTTTTTTCACGTATTGACTCACAAATACCGGGCGATTTGTGCAATCGTAGATACTATTTAGACGTTAACTGCTTCTTTTTTAAACCTTTTCAGAGTTCAAACAATTGGAATAGTTTGAATTTGGAACGATGGCTTCTTTGAAAGAAAATAAATTAATTCAGCAATGCTTTTGAATTGCAGAAAGTTTGTGGCTAGTTATGTCGATAATAGTAGTAACAGAACACTTTCTTTTGGCAAGAAGACTTTTTTTAGCAACGTAACTAAAGTTTTTTACCATGCCTTTTGTAGATGAAATATCTCATATATACTGCTGTCTTCTGCAATCTGCATAACTTGCTCTTTTTCTGTTTTGGCAATTATTGGATCTAGAATCCAGTGTGCAGTGGAGTGATGGGTCAATCTGTTTATGTTAGTATGAAAGTTGGTAAATATACATATAACGATGTATCTGCTTGTAGTTGGAATGGTTTATACGTATAATATTTAATTACAAATTTATATTATTATTATACAATTTCTTACAATAATAACTAAGAAGCATCAATATAGTCAATTCACCAGTCCGCAGTTGCAATTATAACATTCATAACCACAGATAGTCCAAGAGTGTCAACAAGGCGGTTGTAATAACATGTGGGTCCCCACTACATTCGCGCGGTTTATTGCGAAAGTTGTAACAATTTCAATTTTTTTAAGGATTGACGTTCAGAAAACCACATTTCAAAATTATTTTGACGTGTACAGGGTGACTCAAAAAAAGTTACGCACAAAAGTTGCGAAAAATTAAATAGAACACTCGGTATATTATGACATATTTTGATAGTATAGACTAAATAAAGGCAATTTGGTGTAGTTTCCTATATCTAATTCAACTCGTTTACGAGATAATTAAATATTCTTCAAAATGTACTCCAAACTTTACGGGGCATTAAGCTAGATATTTTAAACTGTATTTATGTTCTAACTAACGCATTAGACTTGGATAATAAGAAAAAATAATGCAAACAATTATAAAGGTGAACAAAAACTTTTAATATTCGTTATCTTTAAGGGCGGTAACTTTCTTATTTTAAATGGCAAGCTGTATTTATTATCTTATTTATTTTATTTTAACGACTTTTAGATTGTATTAATGTTTCATATACTTCTCTTATAGTTCTTATTAATTAGATTTTTATTCAAATATTACTTTGTTCATTCTTTTTTTCAAAGTGGATTGCCAAATGTTCGTATTATTCATTATACGCAAAATTTATTTGACTTGTCAGTTGGCATTCATTGTTGTTCCGGTTATTTAAAAGCATTTAATTTTACAATGATAAATTGTTTGTTAGTTTCATGATTTATGTGCAGAAATGTTTCTACAATCTCGATAAGGTCTTTAGTGCAATGCTCCGAGTGAGGAGTGTGCTTATAAGAAAACAGAACAACAAAAACGATTTACCGGAAATGAAGGAAATATATTTTATTATCGGATTCTCTTGCGAATCCGCGAAAATCAGTGACACTAAGTGATAGTAGAGGGAATCATCATGAATTCTAAAGATGAACCATTTTACCTATACATACACTGATAAGACTTTTGGAAGTACTTATGATTGCGCTGAATTTTGTTTATGGTTCTAGAAAAGTTGGAGATGAAAATTTTTCTCGATTGTGTTA
>RXPK01001856.1:0-106449 GCA_004143645.1 Protaetia brevitarsis | reverse complement strand
ATGACCGTGATCATTGTACCATGATCTTTTTTAGGTATAAATTATGGTAGTTTTAGTGTAGTTATTTAGTTCAGTGTATCTGCGGATGATGATAGCTTTGCTATCGAAACGTACGTCCAGTCTAGTGCAGTTTGTGGTGAGGGGTCTAGCAGAAGTTTACAGTATTACTAGTAGGTATAGCAAATCCTACAAACTTGTAAGTATATTACACATACATACATACATATGAATTCGGAGATATCATTAATTTGTTTTATAGAAACACAAGCTTAAGACCGATATCAACTGCTAGCAAAATCATTTGAAGAATATCCACGTTATTGCATCTTTTAAGAAATAATCATATTTGCTTCTTTGGACTAATGACGAAATCCAAGAAGTAATTGAAGATTTGAGGAGATTGCGTATTTCAAAAAATATAATTTTCTGTTGACACATCTACTTAATCCAATTACGCATGTTGAAGATTGAAATAACAAGGGCATATTCTTAAAATACTCATATGGTGTTTGAAAATAAAGCTTCCCAGTTTTGGAAAATGGTGTCAGATTACAAATGCAAACTATTTAATACACTGATGGCCATTCTGTGCACGAATAGAAGTATGTAGTAACATAATATATGCTACTGCCACTATTCAATTGTACCTTATGAAATATACTAATAAATACACCAGTTAAAAACAAGTGCTTTATTTTTTTGAATGGTTTCCATATTGAAAAAGCTCTATTTTTAATTCGTTCCTCTTTTAAGCACATTTAAATGGCAAATGTATCAAGTGATATTAATGCCAGTTGGCAGAATTTCTGTTTCTAATGTATAATGATAAACATTTAACACAGTAACAAAGTTTACTTATGAATCCTTAATAAAAGATAGAAATATAATAAAAGACCTATTTTTTCCCGGTATTATATTATTTATGATATGTAAGTGATTCAAAATTCCAATTAATCGTAAAACAAGAACATTCACCCAAGGACGTCCATTCCTGCTTCAACGACACATAGTTCAAATCTATGTCAGTCAATTCAGGCCACTTTTTTCAATTAATTATCTATTTCTTTTTCAAAACTTGAGGATTCATTTGGATTGTTGTCGTCTCTCGTAGATCTCTTGTTTTTGGCTTAATACGAGGTCTCTCTTCAGGATGAGATGAAACAACAGGAGTGTCCAGTTTCCTTTTTTTTATATTCCAAATACTCGATGCACTTACAGCAAGTGCTTCGCTTACTTTCTGCAACAATACGTACTTTATAAACATAATTATGAATGTATTAAATATCTACCTCGTAAACAGCACTTAAAGGTAATAAGGCCCCCATTTTATTTTTCTCTCTCAAAATATGTCAGAGCATTAAGCACAAGCTCCTGTGCCCTAGAATTCAACCGCGCTTTCCAGGCATTTTCTGTGATAATAATAACGTTAATCATTGTTTGATACAATCTTTTTATTCAAAATAACTTTACAGAAGGCTCTGTGTTCTAAAAAGAACATTTTTTTCTTGCAAAATATAGAAATAAAGCGAAAACGGGCAAGAGATGCCTAATAATGAACCAAATACACAAACTAACGGCGCTATAGGTTAGATTTGATAACTGACAGGTGCCATAATAGAAACCGGAAACCAGGGATTATTTTAAGTATTGTACTTAAACAGAACAGTAATAGGGCTATCTCTATCTGTTACATTCATGAAATTAATCCTTGTATCTCTTTCTATGAGACAAGCGGAAACTTTGCTTCTTTTTTCAATAGCAATACTTGAGAAAAATAGCTAAAACATCAGAAGATTGTCTTTACTCGTATGATCAATGACGTTAGTTAAAACATAAAATAGACAGAAAGTATAAAATAAGGTCGGGTCCTTCAACAAGTTGTACAAAAAAATGACTTTAATGTACTTAATTTTTTTTTAAAGTAATTCTTGAGAAAAAAAGTATTGAATTTTTCCACCCGGTGGCATCGATTGAGCTAATTTTTGGTGTTTCCAGTATGTGTGACAGTAGTACTCATTTGCTTTAATTTCAGCCCGATAGCTTTAAGGGCACTTTTCAATGGCTTAACGGAGCAAAACCTTTAATTGATAGAAAGCTGAATTATAAGATACGAATAAAAAAATTTAAACTCTCCTATATGTGCTGTTTGCCCAAAATTCACAAAGAAGGTAATATATATATATGGAGAAACCAATTTATTCAGGACAACAAAATAATTTCAACCAAATTTTATCATGATAAAATAAAATAAAATAAATCGATTTTGCAGTGTAGAGATATTGTTTCTAATGTGAATTGCTCCAGTTTAGTCATGAAAATGTGAGATTTTTAAAAGCTTCTACATGTCATAATTTAGATATATTGGTTGCTACTCACATGAAAAAATACAATAACAAATTATTTCATTCTGACTTGTCATCTGTTTCTAATTATAGCTTGCTACGCGTTTAATAAATAAGCTCCTGTTTTCTTGTTTACAATTTCATATCTTTCAAAAACTGTATGTTTTTTATTTGCCATCTCACTTGTCATAGTGTCAGCAGTATATTGGTAAAGATGTAGTAAACATTTACAAAATACGTATACAATAAAAATTTTATACCAAAATTTTAATATTTGTGATAAAGTTACACGTTATCATTTGATCTATATAATTTTGTTTGTTTATACTTGCAGTAATGTTGGTTTGTTGGTTTTTAGATCTTAAGTTAGATAAATGTTTTTGAGGTGCTTGATATAGTTTTTTTTTGATACTAGTATCTGTAATTGATTCTAGGAATCTCGATTTTTTAAGAAAAGAGATAACAAAAACTGTGGTCATTAATAATGATTTCCAACCACTTACTTCCTTTAACGAAAAAAATTATATTAACACTTGTAAAATTATCTCTTAATTAGACGCTATAACATTTAACAGTTATTTGACCAGAAGGATACACATGTAAACATACCAGATACATGATTACAGATAAGGTAAATTTGTTGTTCAGTTGCCGTATCCTGTGCTACACTAAATGGAATTAATTCTCTATCAAATTAATCACGTTCCCATTGATTTATAGCGCCTAATTATCTAGAATTATGGAATAGGATTCGCTATGGGATCCATAATTTACCATTCTGTTTGTAAATTTATTTAATTTAGAATAACCTGCAATAATATCTTTAATTCAAATAATTATATGTTGGATATATATCTTAACATTTAAACAATGGTATTGTGCATGATTTTATTACTATATACTGGAAATGAGTCGAATTCCTATGTTTTAGTACAATTTATTCCAATACCATATATTATTTAGTCACTGTGTACGAAAATCTTTTCTTCATTATCGTCTTAACACCGTCCTTAACACCAGGAAATAATACAATAGGCCTTAAACCTATTGTATTATTTCCTTAATTCAATACGTAAATCTTAAAGGATGTCGAATATGTCGCCGGATATAATTATTACTACGATATGGGCAAACTGATGCACTTCCTAACATTAGTATCAATCTTTATACCAATATTACCCGCCACTTTTTAAGGGGGTTAGAAATTATGGGAGAAGAAAAAATAGATGTGATTTTATAAGTTTGAAGGTTTGTTTATTGGTTTCAGCAACAACAATACGTGAATGTTTGGGATGTCAAACATCTCGGCCGATGTAATAATTACATTTCTTGCTCTCACTAACAATATGATAGCATGCAGGTAAAATTTGAGTGGCCCATCACCTTTTACCTACTAGTCCTCGTGTGTTATTGTTCTTAGTTGAAAAGCAGCGATTATGTTCGTTTATATGAATTGAATGATTCACTAAATATGAATCAATTCAAATCAAATCGTTCTAGGACAAAATGCGAGCGAGCTTGATGTGTGATTCGTGGTTGTTTGAAAGGATGGATCACTATTTGTTTTCCAAGTGATCCAATTCGATCAAACAAATCGATTCATGAAGATCTTTCGCACGTTAAAAAAAAAAAAGGTTCCTGTAAGTGTTCTTTGCTGAATAAGAATCCGATAGGAAGCCATTGCAAAGAGAAATAATTAAATTAATAGTTTAGATTTGACGCCAGAATATGGGTAGAAAATCAAAAATTACATTTGATTCTGATAAAATGAGAGCAACCGCGAAACATAGAGTTAACCATGGAGTTTGTTGGTCTAGTGTCTAGTGTTTCTTCTTCTTACCACATTGTAACATTTAAAATTTTATATCGTCTAAATTTTTGCATGAGGCAGTTTCCCGCAAATACCGACCCTAAGTCGAGGAGGATACGCTTGGACCTTGTCGGAGCAAGCATGTCGAGCAGATTGTTGGTGTTTTAAGTTTCTTTATGTGAGGTATAAAATGGCACGTGCTAAAACGCAGTAATCTGAGTTAAAAAGCAAGAAACATCGTTCAATAATTTGATCGTTTATAAATTCATCTACTATTTTGAAAGAAGAATGATTCTCTGTAACAATTTCATCGATTTATAAAGTTATCTACTATTGGAAAAGAACAAGGATTTTCAATCGATCAGGTGGTGGCAGGGTACATTTGGAGACCGCAGAAGCCGATTAAAAAGGGGATTCAACGCCGTGTCCAGATCACAATAACCCGGGGATCAAACTGTAATAAATGATAATAAATAATAATAAATGTCTTTAATTGTGTAAAGGAGTTAATTACAAAAATAAATTATTACAATATTTTGGCTCTTACATATAAATTTAAATTTGCCGAGCTATATACATAAACAAAAAAAAGATGAATCGTCCCCCTCTACACAAACTCAAGGCGGGGTCAGAAAGCAAGCCGAAGCATGCCCCTGCTCTCTACCATCCGAACCTTGCTGTGTATAAAAAAGAAAGAAAATCATTCGTTTCTTGCCTGCACTCTATAACTAAACTACCCTAATTATGCTTTAGATTATTACTGCGCTCTCTAACCTGCGATGCGTCTACCATTTATATATACATATATAAAAGAAAAAAAAACTATATACTCATGGCATTAACTATTTGTGTGTAATTTTAATTAATGTAAACATACTGCGCGCGCATTTTTTTTTTGAAAGATGAAGGTCTCAAGGAAAAATAGCGAGCCGGGAGATCATTATAAGACTTATAATATAATAACTTTCGGTGCGGAAATTTAAAGAATTAAAAAGTTATGGCAAGTATTTATATTATGTAAATCTCTTCGATATTTAATTTTATTGTAAAAATAATACGGTGTTTTGTTATTAATGACTTTATGAAAAAATACCAAAGATTGCACTCTCCTACGATTTACGATGGACAGCCATTGAAGACTTTCCAATTTGTGGAATACAGAATCAAATGGAAACTTATCCCGAGGGCGCAATCTATTCCTGGGAATTCCACGCGGTAGCCAAACCGAATGTATATCACCAGCTAAGTCTTTTCTTTTTCAAATTTAAATTATTACCTAAATTCATATCATGTTTAATGTTCAATATATCATCATTTACATAAAAAAAACTAACAATCAAAAAGATTCTTTTTTAACTTTTGTCAATCAACGTTTCGGATATTATTATCATATCATATTAAAATTATGTATATCCAATGTGAAAAAGCAAGGCTGCTTTACTTTCAAATTTACTATGTCATATATTTCCTCATGCAATAATTAAATATTTTTACCACAAATTTGTATATATATATTTTTTTTTATATCATACATTTTTTTTTATTTATTACGTATTTTGTGAAATAATTTAAATATATTAAACATATTAATTCTTCTAACATTTGATTTTTCTTTTAATTTTTTTATATACGTAGTGTTTCCAATTTCATTACGCGAATAATTTTAATAACAAAAAAAAAGTTGGTGGCGCGCAGGGAAATTCTTACCAATTTAAGTTTAAACTCACCACCCAACTCTCCGTTTATATGTATCTGGCTGTCGCAAGCACGACAAGCGCTATTTACTAGAGGTTATAACATACTAAAAGCTAAAAGTTGTTTCACGACATTTTTTTCAGAACAAATAATATAATTAACTACTTTATAAACAACAAACTTGTCATTTTAAACTAAATGTAAAGGTCTATAATATTCAACAATACGTAACATTTTTCTGGAAACATTTCGCATCCAGCGTTGAAGCGTTTCAACATCAATCTCTTGAATTTTTCCAAAAATTGTTGCTCGTTTTCGGCTTCCTAACCTCCACCATACACTTTTCTAGGCAAATTGGCCTGGAGATCTTCAACTGTCCGATGGAGGAGGAAGGGGTTAGGGGTTGAAGTTTTTTGACACAAAGGTATGTTGTGAGCATTCAGCCGATGATAAGTTTTGCGTGCATAATGGCAGGAAGCCATGTTCAGCTAAATATAACATCATATAAAACATGATAGGCAAAGGTCTGTTCGTTAGGACTACATTTTCTACAATGTCTTATAAGTAACAAAGTACAGGGGAAGTCTTGAATGTTTGTAGTTACGTCATTAACAGGTCGGTAAAGTAAAGACAAGCGTAGTTTCAAAAAATTGGAAGCATTCATATAGACAAGCGAGATAGAAGTATATAACGTAAGTCATAGCTACTTAAGCTATACGTCCATATTTTATTAAGTATCAACAAACTAGTTGAAGTGAGATAGAATACGGTGGAGTAATGCGTAAATAAGACCTTTCATAATGTTCACTTCAGGGTATGTAACCACGCCATTTTAACCCATTTTACCGCTCCGTTGACATTTGACATCTGTTTTTTACTGTTTATTGACCCTTCTTTAGGTTTGAATTTTTACTTACTTCTATTATTTCTTTTACCAAAAGTTCTTTTCAGAGCTATAGTGAAGTAAATCGTTTAGTTTGTGGTAAGTTTAGAGGTGTTAAAGAAACATACAAAGACTTAAAACATTTTTTTAGGTTACAGTTCAAGATGCCTGGTAAACGACTTAGTTCTTGTTGTCAAGAGTTGGTCAGTCGTTTACTAGTGTATTTCGAGGAGGAAAAGCGAAATGGAAGTCCTCTAATATCCGTTGATGCGGTCCCTGAGGTAAATTGTAATTGGTTATTATTAAATTAAAACTTACATACAAGTTGTAGAGATTTGCGAATGCTTTGGGCATTTCTATGGGTATCATCTACAACACAAAGCGCAAGAAGGAAGCTATATCTGCTGTTCCTTCATCGAGTGCTTCAACAGCTCTGTACAAGCCACGATTGATGCCCAAAACATGTGATGTGTCAGAGAGATATAAAATGGATGTTCGTGAAGTAATTTATGGTTAAGGTTTATGTTATTGATGAATTACTTCGAGCACATGGGCATAAAGTTTCAAGACTTCCTCTGTATCACTGCGATTTCAATGCTATCGAATTTATATGGGCACATGCGAAAGGATATTATAATAACCATATTGGTCGGGATGGTTATGGCGATAAACAAGTATTGGGAATGTGGCAAGAAAGTTTGGACAGCTGTACACCAGACTCCTGGCAAAATTGCATAAATCACACAGGGAAAATAATTAAAGAGTGGTACGAATGTGAAGCAAACATGACTTTGTTCTGACAGTTAATTGCGGATCAGAAGATGAGAGCGAAGACACAAATTAAATATATTTTTAATTTCACTATTCTTTTCTTTCAATATTGACATATTTTAATTTAATTTACTGCAATATTATGTTTTGTATATACCATTGTATAGAAATTATGTTTGCTACATAAAATAAAAACATCATCTTTCGTTTAATTAATCATTGGTAACATATATTAAACTAAATACTTTTATGTTGCTTGAATATTTTCTACATTGTGGTAATACCTTATTTCATTGAGAACACATTTAATAATAAGCTTAGCCTGATCACGAAAGCATTGTCAATAGAAAAGTTCACTATTTAGAATCCTATTTAGTTGCATTACTCATGATTGTTGTTAAAACGCAACGTTGACTAAAAACTGAACCAATCCTTTCAGTTATAAAAGAAAATCTATTAAAACTGCGTATAATAATAATAATAATAATAATAATAATATCATTTATTCCTTCCAGAAATACAAAAATAATAATATAAAATACAAAATAATAATATAAAATTACAATAAATCAATGAAAATAATAAGAAAAGCCAAATAGCAAGAATGCTAATAAAACTAGAACTAGAAGGGATCACATTCGATTATGAATCGGTCTTCCATGCAATCCCACACCGACACACACACACACACACACACACACACACACACACACACACACATACAGAGAGAGAGAGTAGCATACAAAGAAAGCTTTAATTAATAATATGTAATAATAATAATAATAATAATAATAATAATAATAATAATAATAATAATAATAACACCCGTCATCCCGTACAGAGCATTGTTAACAAAAAAAAAAAATTAACTAGTTAAACACTGTCACACCTGCGCGCCAAAGAGAAAACGACAGAACGTCCTCCTAAAAGCCCCCAAAGACCATGACTGCCTAATGTCAGACGGAATCGCATTGTACACTCTAGTTATTTGATAAGAGTACGACTTCTTAAAAAATTGAGTCCTGTGTCTCGGTGGTGTCAGGGTGCCCTTAAATCTAATATTTAAATTGTGTACATCCGTCCTAAAAGTTATTTTCGTAGACAAATACTCAGGCTTACCAGTTGTTATAACTTTATGAAACAAACATGCCCGAATGCAACAACCTACGATTACGCATATTTAACCATTTAATATCCTTCAATTTGTGACTGACATGACAATACCTGCGTATACCAAATACTAACCTTAAACATGAGTTTTGAACTTTCTGAATTTTACGACCACAGAAGGAATCAATACAAGTGCCATATAAAACGTCACAATAATTAAACAACGACAACACCAATGACTCACACAGTAATATCTTTAAGTTTTTATTCAAATAACATCTGTGACTGTATATTAACTTTAAGGAAGCATATGCCTTCTGTGTACATTTGTTTATGTAATCATTAAACTTTAGTTTCTCATCTATAATAACACCTAAATTTTTGACAGATGAACTAAATTTAATTTCTGCACCGTCAACATATACCTTTAGTCCACATGAAAGAACCTGCTGTTTTTTATTTTGTGGGCCAAAGAGAATTAATTCCGTCTTGGAAGCATTAATATTCAATGCATGGTCAGACGAAAGTGAAACCAAACTTTCCAAGTCGGAATTTAAGTTTTTAAAGGCATCTACCATACTGCTAACTGAAAAGGAATAGTAAAGCTGCGTGTCATCAGCATAAAAGTGATATTTACAGTATTTCAAAGCCTTATGAAGCTGAGATGTATAAATGGTATACAACAGGGGTCCAAGAACAGAACCCTGCGGAACACCAGAAGTCAAGGTCAGCAACTCAGACTCACGCCCATCCAAACTAACCAATTGCTGTCTATTTATTACATAACTAACCAAAAGGGCAACAGCGTCACTGTCCAAACCTATGTAGTGTAGGACCGCAGACAGCAACTCATGACTGATAGTGTCAAAGGCCTTGGAGTAATCAAGTAAACACAAAACTGTTATAACCTCATTAAATTTGACAATTGTCATTTCGTACAGTTCATTGTAAACAATGTTGGTGTGCCTGAATTTGTTTCAGACGTTGCATACGTCATAAGCAAATATGACGTAACTACAAACATTCATGATATGGCCTGTATGCAATACACTCTGTTTACACATCTGAGCAAGGTAAATCATGCACCAGCATAATTGGTGTAATCTAACCAACAAATATATAGTCAAAATTTGCTCTAGCACACAAAGTCTTATATAAAATTCTACATTAGCATTCTACGTATGCTGTCATAAATACATATGTATATTGTTAACGTATTTCAGAGATTAGGCTATATGAAACCTGTAAGTACAGATTTTTGGTATTAAAGCATTAAGAATAAAGTTTATGTTTAAAAAATTTGATGAATGTAAGACATTCACTTCAAAGCTTAATATCTATGTGTACAAGGAACTCTTGCGTATATTTTCAGATTTTTCGAATTATGAAAGAACAAAATAGAAGACTGTATAATAAAATGTGTTGTCAACTCGAATATTAAATATATTACTGTAACACAACATACGTTATACGTTACTGCAGTTTCCAGGTTAATTGTGATAGTATGAACGGAGGTGGAATATTAAATCGCTTCCTGTATTGCATTATTTAAAACAAAAGAGCACGTTAAAGTTTATGGTTTCACTTCCTTTTCTGTTTCTCTTATAATGTAATGAATTCAAGCGTTTAAGCGGGATTGATGCAAGAATGAAAATCTCTGTTTTGCAACGTATTTTTATACGTAAATCAAAATGGCGGCTTTCCCGCTTCTGTTTTTTAAAGTTTTCAACAGCAAAAATCACTCGTTCATTTAGTATAAGTTGGTATTTGATTTGGTATGGAAATCTTGAATGTTCTTGATTTTATCTTTTAAATATTGGTAATATTAATAATCTGTTTCAGAGCGAATGAGTTGAGTAATCAGTCAACAATAGTCAGTCTTCCTTTAAAATCACTAACATCGGAGTCCCTCAAGGTACAGTCCTTGGACCAACTTTGTTTCTAATATAGGTATATTAATGATTTACTTCCTAATTTAACCTTAGTGCAGCAAATTCTTATGTATGCTGATGATGTTAGTATAATTATAAGCTCTAATAGTGTGCTCAATTTGCTCGACAAAACCGAAATAATTTATAATGAAGTCTATAAATGGCTTTCACACAATCACTTAATTATACAGAGATTCAAAATGATTGTCAATTCCGCTCCTATAGATAGTAACAGGGTGTATGTATATGCTGCGTGTTTGTAATGAAGGTTTGAACTAAGTCAGTGTTGGAACATAAAAAAGTAAACAGATCTGTCATAAATAAGAAAAACGTAACCTATATTTGAACTCGCATTATATAAACGACTATGAATTGGTGTTTCTGCTTGTAAAAATGAAATGTAATTAATTTAACTTTACTAAATTATGATTTTACAATTCAGTACTAACGGGTGTTTAACTAAATTTATTTATTACTTTAAATTATAACATACAATTAGTATAATTATTAAGTGACAAAACTGCATCTCTCAGTTCTTCTATGGTATGCATGCGGTTTCTATAGATCCTATTTTTTAGATAGCCAAACATGAAGTAATCTAATGGGTTAGATCAGGCGATTTGGTGGCCATTTTTGTGCTCTAACGATCCTGTCAGCAAAAAACTGTTGAAGATATTTGCAGGTTTGTCGAGCAGCATGTGCTGGAGCATTATTGTGCTGAAAATAACCTGCTTCAAGCTCATTTTCTTGTTGGTAACGTTGGGCTGTTACAGGTTCCTCGAAGAAAATTGACCCTATTATTCGTTGCCTGGACATAGCTAACCAAACTCCAACTTTTACGGGATGCAATTGCGTTTCTCGAAATTCGTGTGGATTTTCTGCAGACCAGATACAATAGTTTTGTAAATTGATATAGTCTGTTAGATAAAACCAGGCTTCATCCGAGAAAAATGATTTGTTTAGCAAGTCATCGTCCCTTAAATTGTTATTAAACCAATGACAATATTCCAATCGCCTATCATGATCTAATGGTAATAATTCCTGTACCGTTGAAACTTTATAGGGATGCAAATGTAACTTTCTTTTGACAGCTCATTGCGCTGAAGTGTATGATAAGCCTATAAAATTATAAAATGTAATAAACTATTTCACTTGATGTTAATATTGATTTTTTACCTGTTTGTTGAGCTATTACCACAGATAAATTCCCTTATTTTCTTACAGTATTCAGAAATACTATTGTTGGTGATATTAGATGTAAATGTAAACGATTTGAAAAAAAAATATAAGATAAATAATCGAAAGATACTACAACACGCACGCCAATGTCGCAAAAATGTCAAGAAAATTCAATTAATGTATGAAATTTGTATGTAGCTAACTTCGCTCAATAAATTGGTAATAAGTATAGATAAATTTCTCCGGAAAACAGTTTTTTTCTTACGACAATCATTTTGAATCACATGGTATTAATCGAGAAGAAACAAAATTCCTTTACTTTCTTAATCGAATAAAAAACATCATGCACGTAAACATTAATAATACAATAATAAACTGTAGATCATCGACTAAAATTTTGGGTTTGATTTTAAATGAAACTTTCTATTGGTGTGATCACATTAAATATCGATGTCGAACACTTTCTAAAACTTGTTATGCCTTAAGATATTTGAAACACTATGTTTTGTTTACAAATATTTAAAAAAAAAATGTTTTCTATTAATAATTATACTCACGAATATTCTACTCGAATTAATGATTACCTTTTACCTCCTGCCTACAAAAAAAGCCATTTTTCAAAAAAGTCCTTACTTTATGGGATGCAAGCTTTGATAACACTTTCCCTCCCAGATTAGAGATTGTTCTAATATTAACTCATTTAAGTGGTGTCTAAAGCGGCATCTGCTTAGTATTAGTTGCTATTCCATTAATGATTTTTTGATTATTAAAATCGTGTTTAAATTTTATATGTACCTAATGATATAATATGATTTTCATTGTTTTTTTTTTTCTGACTTTGTTTTGAGCTGCGTCACTTATTGTCATTCTGCTTTCGAAATAAATTTATTATTATATTATTTATACTGAGGTGTAAAACTTTCTACTTATGGTGGCAGATTTATAATTCGGCCTAATTACATATTGTTTTTTTGTTTGTAGACGAGAGAGAACTTCATTACTACTATATCTTGAACATGAGTTTCCCTTCGTAAGGTGTTCTTGTGCGATGTGATTATCACCTTGTCACCTGGAAATTACAACACAAGGTTTGTTTTAGATACTTTGATTAAGTAATAGTAAGTTTACTTAGCGTGATTTGTAGGTACTGCTGTGGTTAGACAACCCAATTTGCTGGTTATTAGTTGTGTTCCTTGCTAAATCAGCTGATTCAGTTTACCGAGAGTTTTTCACAAATTTTGATGTTTATTTTGTATAAGTTTAGTTAAAGAGTTTATTGTTTCATTTTAATTAATTAAGTGTTTTTTTAGTTAGTTTTTTTTTAATTAATTCCATTCATTTATTTGTCTAGTAAGCAAACACTAGATAAATAAATGAATGGATGTTGTTTAATACGGATTCTATTGAATATTGTCGAATGTAATACGTCTGCGTTGTACGATATTGAGAGTGAGATTTTTGTAAGAAAACCAGTTGTAGAGTTTTGTTAAGGACTTCCTTGTTCAACTATTGACGTAAGTAGACGTATTTTTGTGCATCTTTATTGCCATTTTGTATTTCATTTTTGATATTGTATTTTTCGCATTAATTGTCTTTTATATAGCCAATCAAGGAATTCCTATCGTAATAATTGTTAATATTGAAGTATGCACATTATAGATATAAGATCAATTATTATTTTTGTTTGGGAAGATACATTTTAGTTTATTTTTTCTCATTATAGTTTAAAGAGTTAATTTTCCGTTATTCAATTTTGCTGTTTCATTTTTAATTATCAATCACCTCGGTTGGGTGAGTAGAAGTTTTGTTCTTGCATTTAGTTTTTTAATTTTGTAAATTTCTAGTAATTGTTCACGCTTAGTTTATTTTCATTTGATACCACGTGGGTTGAAATTTGAAGATTTTGGATAATCTTCCTGAACAAACAAAACTTTTGCTTTGTATAGGGAATAGCATTGTCCTATTTTAATTTAGAGTGAAGTGCAGTTTTTATTTTAGGCCAGAACCTTCAGTTCAAGGTTTTTTTTCTGCGCAAGTTGTAATTTAACCCATTTGAAAAATAAATTTGATTGTTAATTAACGTCGTTGGGTTAAAAATTCTGTGCTTTTATTTTTATTTAAACCTTTTCAATTATTCGGGTAATTAAGAAAGTCTGATTTCGTGGTTAGATTCAAGTTTTATTCGCGAGGGTAACTCTGAGGTTAACAGTTCTTTTGCGTCCATTTAATTTTATTTTCTTTTTCATTTTAAAATTCATTTTGCTTTTACATTTAATTCAATCAGTACACAGCAGTACGTAGAAGGAAACAGATTTGTCTTATTTTATATTTCTAATGCACAAATGTTCTTTCCGTTTCCTTTGTCTATCTACAGGATGTAATTATAACTTAAGGAAGCACAATTCGGCCCATTGCACTACCAAATAGTTTCTTCATAACTCGTAAATGATATTGATGCATTTCGGAGAAAGAGATTTATCAGTTGTAAATTGCAATATAACTTGCAAAAAGTAGGAAAGTCACCATTCACGGAATCGTTATAAAAACTTAACAGAAAATCGCTTTCGACTTAATTAATTACCACCGCAATTACATTATTCAGCACAACCATTCAAAGTGAATGGCAATTCTCATAATACCCATTCGCACTTCGGTTTCTGAGTCACCGTATATACATATCACATATTACAGAGGCACATATACACGCACACACTGATCTGTTGCGAAAACTATTTTTTACTTCGCCGACAGAAATAAAGGTTTTCCTGTCTGTTATACATTTTGACGTCAAGCGCTAATTATTGCAGCCGTTATAAGTAATAAAGGATGACATGTGGACGAAGTATGTATGCGTGTGGATATAACTATAATTTACTTCGGCCAAACAGTATTTCGCAATGTGTGTGTGTATAATTTTACAATTTTCTAGGTCGCATCACGATTCAGCAATCCAATGAAGAACGTCTCGATTTGTGTCTGCTTTGGATATTAGCGAGGCATGTGTTTAGTGTAAATATGTAAGTATGCTTGTATTATATTTAACATTTAATGTTATTAATCTAACAGATGTTACAGTACGTGCAGTAAGCCTACATCTTGAAAACACGACTGGGCTGAGTAATTGTAAACACGTATATTATTATAATTGCGTCGCTTACACTGTAAAAAATTGCAATAACTTTGCCATGCTAAATTTTATTGGAAATATTATAACATCTAATAACGTTATGAGTTTATTACAATAAATCAGGTCAAGTTTGTTTCACTTCTTCCTTGTAGAATACTTAGTGTGGAAAAAGAGGTGTAGGTAAAATTTATTTTTTTTTTCAGATAAGTTTGAAATGTAACAAAAATACAAAGAAAAACTTCTTGAGAAAGCATAGAATTTTATTTCCGCAAAATCATGTAAAACTGACAAATCCTTCTCATTGCACAGCAAAAGTAATTTTATCGGTAAGTGGTCCTCAAAGACAGGATATTTTTCAAACTACTGAAGATCATCCGAATCATATCCATTTATTACGTTGTTTAGATTCTAATTTTAACGGTCTTTAAGATTGTATACCTATCTGTTACAGTTTTTCAGTAATTTAGAATTTTCTATTTCAAATATTAATTCCTATCAATTCTTTTTCAAAAGTAGGCTGAGACAAAAGCATGGCTATTATTAATTATACACAAAAGTCATTTGACAATAACAGAACTTGTCAGTTGCGCAACATGGTTGTTCGTGGTTATTTAAAAAAGCATTTCAAGTATTATAGAGGAGAATGAGGAATTACCCTCAAGCAGAAAGGATTGATATGATTTTAATAATTGGAGAGTGAAAAGAAAATTGTTTGCTTGCATCAAGGATTTATGAGCAAAAATATCCTAACAGACGCCATTCCGATAAGCGTTCTTTAGAAAATTTGCTGCAAGTATTCCGAAGTAAAGGAAGTGTGTGTTATAAGGAAACAGAACGACAAAAACCGATTACCGGCAATGAAGGAAATAATATTTTAGTTATCGAATCTCTTGCTGAAAATCCGCATACAAGTCAGCGAAAAATAAATGAAACTGCAGGGATAAGCAGAGGGAGCATCAGAAGAATTATAAAGATGAACAAATTTTACCCTTATCACACATACAATTGCATCAAGAATTTTTGGAAGTAGATTATGATCGGCGGCTTGAATTTTGTTTATGGGTTCTAGAAAAGTTAGCAGATGACGAAAGTTTTCTCGATTATGTGTTATTTTCGGATGAGTCAACTTTTCATAACAACGGATTAGTTAATATGCATAATTTTCATTATTACAGCGACGAGAATCCCAATTTCTTTAGAACCTTATATCGTCAACATCGATTATGTGTGGAACGGAATAGTTGGAAAGCACGTGATAAGGCCATACTTTTTTGATGGTCACCTGAATAACTTAGCAATACTTGTGGAACATATACCTATTATTATTCGACAAAGACTTTGGCTGCAATTAGACGGTGCTCCTGCGCACTTTCAAATAAGCGTTTGTGAGGAATTAGATAGGCAGTATCCCAACAGGTGGATAGGTCGTGGAGGTCCACAGAATTGGCCGGCAAGATCTCCAGAACTAACGAGTCCAGATTTTTTTTATGGGGATATATTAAAAATATTGTTTATGACATACCACCAATCACGACCGACAATATGAAAGAGCGAATAAGAATGGCGTTTCGATCTATAACACCAAATATTTTGAGTAATGTTAAAGACTCATTTCAAGGAAGAGTACGCCTCTGCATTGAAAACGATGGCCATCATTTTGAACATTTTTTAAAACATTAGCGGTTTTTAACATATTAGTTTATACGTTTTAATAAAGTACATTTCTGAAGCTTACTTAGTTATGACTTTTAATTAGTATGTAGGAAAAGCCAGTTGAAAAGTTACGCTGATTATTATCGTCTATCTATGTTGAATCATAACAGTAGTTTTGTCCAAGCCTACTTCAAAAAAAAAAATGCCTAGGAATTAATATTTGAAAAAGAAATTTATAAATTACTAAGAAACTATAACAGATAGGAATAGGAAACATTAATGCAATCTTAAAGACCGTTAAAATTAGAATCTAAATAAGGTAATAAATACAGGTGTTCCATTTAATTTTTCAAAAGACTTGTTGTAAGCTTTTCTTTGAGTCACCCTGTATACTTCAAAATAATTGTGAAATCTGCTCCTTCTGAACCTGTATAACCCTTAACAAACAAAAAAATGAAAATATGTTACCACTTTTCGTATATAAACCGACGCGAATGTGGTGGCGAATGCGATGCCAAGGACGAAGGTTAAAATGCGCGAATCCAAATGCTGGTCTTCACCAAGCCCTTTGCTACAGTGGATGGTAAAATACTTCTGGAAAAGTTACAATATCATGGAATAACAGATACGATATTAAATATAATAGGTCATATCTCTCCAATAGCTGTGTATTAGTAGAGTGTCATGGAGAAAAATCTGCTATTTTTTTATTATTTGAACCGTGTGATAGGGAGTTCCCGGAAACACTTTCTGTATTTAGCTTACCATTTCCTTTACTCATTAAACCATACCAGCCATTTCAGTATTATAAAACCTTGTACTAATCTGTACAAGCCTCTGGCTGGTTGATTGAAGTAATCCTCTTGGTTCATTATTGGCTTCCCAAAAATTCTTTTTTACATCCAGAGCCTCGCATTCACACATAACGTGGTAAGCGTTTTCCGTCTTCCCATTCCACAGTCTTTTTTTCTTTCCCTTCGATTTCCAAATGTCCAGGCACCCACAATCCTGTCTGTCAAGATGTTGAGTTTTTGAATACATTCCCAACTCAGTCTTGATCGTATCTTATGGTTTACTAGTTCCTTGAGGATCGTCTGGCTGTCTGTTGCAATGCGGATCCACTTATTTTCTTAAGTTCTCTGATTGATTTCAGTTGCACAATGCCATATTGCGCATGCTTCTTCCTAAATGACTGTGGCATATTTCCCTAGCGGAAGGATGATAATTGTATTCTTCGCCCCACTGTATATTCCAGCTCCAATCCCGTCTTCTGTTTTCTGATTCACCTGTAACCCACATCAATTCTCCGTACCTGTCTCTGTAGTTGTATTGTTTCCAGCTTATCTAGCCCGTGATTTCCACCTCGAAATTTCTGTTAAAAAGATATATCGAAATCATTTGCTCTGATCTCATTCCCAAAATGTCACCTTCCACATGATAGACACTGTTATTTTGTCTCAATCTAGCATATCTGCTACTTGGTTGCTCTTGCAATCTGAGATGCTCCATTCTTGCCTGGTACATTATCACCAAATGGAGAGGAGGGAGGTCCGGGAGATATTCCATTGCTGTTATAGGAGGGTACTCATTTTCCGGTTATTATTCCTAAATACACAAGCGTCTGTATGTTGCTAAGTTCAATTATAACAATTGGTTGCTCCATCTTGTCCGCCACATCGATGATACGCAACTGATATTGCATCTGACCCCCCGTGACATATGTCTAAGATCTAATACGTCATATTAGATCTTAAATCTGATGTTTTTCTATGGGCTCTTCTAGGCAACAAGAATGTTGTCATCGCCCTGGCTTTAGTGCTCTGAAGCTGTCGATTTCATGTAAGCTTGAACTCTAGGATAGACACCAAGATGTTTTACTTCTTTTGACGTAAAAAGTCTGCCGTACAAATATTGGAATGTACGGGTCCCTCAAGGATCTATCTTAAGAACCCTGCTAGTCTCAATTATGGTAAACGATCTTCCATCCAGTGTTAGTAGGCTGCAATGTGGCGCATCAAAGCAGGCTACAGACAGAATTTTCGGATAAAAATATCTTCAAGAACACGAAAATGCGCTGCAATGTGTCTTATTATTGGTTTATTGGCATGCGCGTGGGTAATTGTATTCGTTTGCTGAGTTGATTGTTGTAATTGTGGTGAATCACAAACAATTGCAAATCGCTTGGCGTAATTAATCTCGGCTATCAGGGCAATTATGTTTACGAGAAGTGCAATCATTAATCATAACCTAATATTTTAATAAATATGGATATAATATGCAAATTTAAATTAGATCATATTATGATTCTTCAACTGATGTTCTTAGAATTTTTACTTGTCTTACTTGTAAAAGTACATTCAAAAATCATTTGACAGTTCTCTAAATATACATATTGCCTATATATGATACAGAACAATGTTTGGAAATTACGTCAGTTTATAAAAATTACATCTTACCGCATGAAGTAAATTTACCTACCTCTGCACTCATAAGCAATTTTGCTACCAACGATTTTACATGCACTTTCACTAGGGAGGTTTTTTTACAGTGTAATTAGACGTCACATTGCGAGTTTCTTAAACGAATTTGCGGTTGTAAGTATTTGTACTGCTAAATGTTCCAGCAAACAAGAATTTGGGGAACACTCAAACGTATTTTGGGATGTACGCGTAGAAAATACCAAAAGGGATCTTAAGATTAAGTGGGTTTTTTTCGAGGATTAGGAATTACATGAAACTGTAAATATATTCAGCGTCGAATTATTTTATAATTTTGTTTAATTTGTTCAGATACCCTTCACAGAACTTATAAATAGCGTATGTATTCTTGATCTATCAATATTTTACTTCATTAATAAAATAGATTAATATAATAATAGATATTTGCTACAATTTTGACAAAACCACAGAGAAAACACCATGTTTTTGTTTTCAACTAAATATTATATGTTAACAAAAATACATCAGTGTTACCAAATTATTAGTTGATTTAAATAATATCAAAAAATATTCCAGCATTCAAACAAACATTTAATTTGATTAGAAGGTTTATTTGAAACAAGGACATTATTTCTTAATTTGACTAACAATAAGTATTTACATACAATAAATATGCTGTGTACTGACTCAACTGAAAATGCAAAATGAATATAAAAAATGAAAAATGAAAAATTAAATTAGCTAGCTCAACGGATAAAAATTTTAAAAAGGCGCAAAAGAGCAATTAAATTCAGAGTTACCTTCGCGAATCAAAACTTGAATCCAATCGCGAAAAGTAAAATGTGAGTGAATAAAATTTGACTCTCTTAATTACCCAAAAATTGAAAAGGTTTAAACAAAAATAAAAGAACAGAATTTTGAATGACGTTAAATAACAATCAAGAATTTTATTAAAAAAAAAAAAAAATGGAAAAAAAAGTTTAAAAAATTACAAATTTTTGCAGAAAAAAAAACCGTGAACAGAGGGTCCCAGCTTAAATCAAAAACTGCAACTGATTCTAGATTACAATAGGACAATGCTATTTCCTATATCAAAGCAAAAAATTAAGTTGTCCAGGAAGATAATCCAATATCTTTCAATCAATCCACGTGGTATCAAATTAAAACAAACTAAATTAAACGTGGACAATTTCTAGTAAATAACAAGAATGAAAAACCAAAAGCAAGCACAATGCTTCTATTCATCCAAACCGAGGTGAAAATGAAAACGGAAAAATTAAGCTCTTAAAATAAAATGAGAAAAATAAAACTAAAATCCATCTTCCTGCACACAAATAATGAATGAACTTATATCTATAATGTGCACACATCAAAATAATAACAATTATTATTAAGCGAGTTGCTTGATGGACAGAATAAAATTCAAATTATCCGAATCAAATAATGATATCAAAAGTATTAACAAAATGGCAGCAAACAATTTAAAAATATATGTACTCACGCTCTCGTCTACCTAGGAACTGAGTGTTAAGGTTGAACAGTCGTATACACACAAAAATCCTACTTTCGACTACGTGCAACGCAGGTGCACAAATCACCGACTAAATCAACTAGAACAAACGTTAACTATACAAGCGAACGCTAGACATTTAAATAAATGAAATTAATTTAAAAAAACTGAACACTTAAATAAATAAATTAAACAATTAACTCATTAACTAAATCTTATAAGGCTAATAGGAGTAAACATGACATCTGAATTTGCGAAAACCGGGGTGCCAGTCCACAGCAATACATATTAAGTGTTTTTTTTTAATAACAGGATACGTATGCACGTTGGGAACACTCTGTATAGTAAAAAATATTTTTATGGTATGTAAGATTGAATTACATTAAATTTTTGAAAGATTTTTTATTCCTAAAACTTAAAATGTAAAAGGTTATAATCAAAATCGTCTTTATAAGGACACCTGCATATCTGTGTTATCTAGTTATTTATTTGTTACCTTTATTTATCTTACATCGCTTGTAAAGTTGTCAGTTGTAATACTACGTTGTACATACATAATTGGCAGCAAAATGTATCAGTAGTTAGTTTGCTAAGAAATTTAAAAATTTAAGTAGTAATTGGTTCTTAAATTTGGCAATATTACAGAGTGCTCTCATGAAAAATGGCATTCACGCTAGGCGGAGCAAAATACAGAAACCTCTAACCCATTCCTTACATTTTTTCTGAAGTTGTTGCATTTAAAGAAGAACTTTAAGGTGATCAATAAATATTTTGAAATAGGAACTCAACATGGACTTCAAAGAACGCACACATTATTATATATTCTTATAGAAATAAATAATTTTCATAAAGCCCAATGAATAACCTTACATTTTATTGTTTTTTTTTTATGTAAGTGTTTACATCCACAACTCACAATAGCAAGAACTATTTTGCGCCTCATCTAACGAGAGTTACGAAGTCCACCGACTTTATAAGTGCTGGAAATTAATCTAACGCTGTGCAAACATAATCACAACCAAGGTTACTTAACGTACATACAATAGAAAATTTATGGCATCTATAAATTAAATCCGTATCAATAATCGATCATGGCGTATAATAGACTGCAATAAGAAAAAAACAGATGGTATCTACGTATAAATAAATACTTACCCACATATCTGTTGCGCCAATTCAAAATGATACCTATTAAATGTTACCAATCTAATGGGATAATAAAAAAAAAAGTATCACCTTGTTAATAATTTCCAGTGGAAGGCAGTTAGTATAATTAAGCGGTTGTGTCAACCTTGGCCTTCCATCGACAGACAAAAACTTGGATTTTACTAGAAAATATAACAATTTATGGTACATTACGTTCTAATATTATTCTAGATATTTTATAAATATATGTACATAGTCTTAATATATATTTGTAATCCTGACCAGGCACAGAGATTCTGTCATTAATATTTATTTATCCGTTTGTTTGTCGGGCGACAGTGAGCAATACAGGAAACGTTCGGTAGTCGAAATGTATTAAATTTCGCTCGCAAAAATCACGTGAATCAGATGTTTGCCAGACTGCTGCTTAATATTACTCACCCTAGTAGCTTTTCATGGTGTTGTGTTTCATGTTTCCTATTGTAGTTCGAGAATGACTCATAGAAAAAAAAGCTGACTTTTGTTCTATAATAATACCGCGATTTCATACTCCATAGAATGCGATAAATTTTAATTTAATGTCAAATGCTAAAAAAGATATTGCTGGAGAATGTATAGGTATAGTCTGTCCATAGACATAATAACATCTTCGAATGTGCAGCAATACAACTGAAATTTAATTCAAATAAATGTATTTTCATTGTACTCTACTCTACAGGACTCTGGACTCAGAGGTAAATATATTTCTTAGCAGATTAAATGAAGTTTTGAAGTCTTTAATTAATAATAATCAATATTTCATCATAGCAGGTGACTTTAGTATTAATATTAAAAATAATCCTAATATAGCACAGCAATTTATATTACTTTTAGACTCGTATGATGTTAAAATAACCATCAATATTTACACCAGGGTAATCGGCGAATCAAAATCTTCTCTTGATAATATTTTAGCTAATATAGACTGCAAAAATCCTCCAGATTCATGTATTAGATCAGTTTGGTCAATTGTTAACATTACACAAAATCAAAACATTAAGAGTTATAAACAAACAAGAATTTTTAATGAATACAATGCGAAAGCCTTTTTGGACTCTCTGAACGATGTAAACTGGAATGATATACAGGGTATTCCACGTAACTGGTTCATTAAAAGTTTATGATGTTCTATTATTTACTTATATCGCTCATATCTCAAAATCTATTAAAGATGGGTATAGGGAATGCTCATATAAAGCGATAGGGGATGATATTTACTTCCTAATTCCGAATTAAAATATAGGGTGTTCTATTTAAAAAAAAGAGTTTTCTGCCATTTGAAAAATATGTACTTTGTTCCTCAGTTTTGAACACCCTGTATGTTTAAAATGTAAAGTGTGCTTACCGTTTCTTAGAGTAATATCTGCATTCATAACATAGCAAATTTGGAGTCTCTACTTGCAGTATTAACCGAGATATTAATTTCTCAATGATGCAATGATTATGACTAAAAAAAAAAGAAAAACTTAAATAACTCAAAAACGGCAACATGTAGCTATAGGAATGGCTAATGAAAACTGACGTATTTATAGTTGTAGAATCCAAAAATGAATAAAGAATTATATCATTCTATTTAAAATAAGAAACATCATAAACTTTGAACCAGTTACGTGGAATAACCTGTATATGATTGTCAAATTAATGTTGTAAATGCCCAATGGAATGAATACCTTAGAATCTTAACACTTTGTCAGTTTTATGTAAATTTAATAAGAAATTTAATGACCTACATAACACTGAAAAAATTAAATTAAATCCCATAATCCGCCTAAAGCTATTGGCACGTCACCTCAATTATTATTGGAGGATTAAAGAAAAACAAAGCAATTGTTATTAAAATACAAGATACACATAACCCAATAGATGCTGTCAATGCGATTAATGATCATTTACAAATATTAGAACTAAGCTATGTAAAGACTTTCTACAAATACCTGTTAGTCCCAGTTGAATAAATGTTAATGAAGCTTTAACTTTAAACTTAACTAATGCGGAGGAAATCATTAATATTGTTAGTAGTTTTAAGAATAATAGTTGTCCTGGTAATGATGAAGTCATTACCTCACGTTTGAAACAATGCATACATGCAATAGTGAAGCTCTAAGTAAAGATAATTAATAATTCGCTAATCTTTGGAATATTTTCGGAACGTTTAAAAATAGTAGTAGTTGTTACAATCTTCAAGGAGGGTGATGACCGTTTGATAGTGAACTACAGACCAATCAGCATACTCTCTTGTTTCTTAAATATCTCTGAAAAAATTGTAAGTGTTCGTATGAATGTTTTTTTCAATGAAACCAATTTATTATATGCAAACCAGTATGGTTTTATGAAGGGCAGATCTATTGAAATCGCCCTTTTTGACTACCTTGACGCAATTTATCAATCTCTGGAGGATGGTTGCATTCCTCTATGGGTTTTCTTTGACTTCTCTAGAGCTTATGATTAGGGACATAAATCATGATAAGTTATTACTTAAACTAAAAAAATATGGCATAAGAGACACCACTTTCAAAAGGATGGCATCATATTTGAAGGGTAGAAAGCAATTTGTAAAAGTAAACTTAAATGCAAATATAGTCAAGTCCGTTCCAAAATTAGTTGAAAGAGGTTTGCCATAAGGTAGCATATTAGACCCTCTTTTATATAACATTTATTCAATTAAATTATACGAATGATGTAATGGGTCGTATTAAAAGAAATTTAACTTTTCGTAGGTAGAGAATAATTATGTATCATTAATATAATTTAAATCTCATTATTCTAATGTAAACAATGTAATGTATTTTAAATCTTAAGACCCCTTTTCCTCAATTAACTAATTTGTACAAATCAACATAAATAAGAAAATATAGTTGAGAGACAGTTACAGCAAAGTGTAGATGTTTAAATTTTTGAAACAAAAACATGTTAAAAAAAGTAGTTGTATCTTTTAAAACATGTTTATGACTTCTTTAGGTACATGTCCTTAATATTTTGAGCACATTTTAAATAATTATGTAAAAAAAATTCTTTCGCAAAAATAATGCTTTAAACAAATGTTTAAGATAGTTTTTGGGGAATGCAATTTTAAAAATGATAAAAATCCTTTTTTTCCACGGAGAAGGCAGGGTACAGTAAGATATTATTTATTTTTGCACCTCCGTCCAGAAATAGTCATTTTGCAGTACTTGAAAGCTAGGCAGGCAAAAATATCACTAAAGGTTGGCCACACTAGATTCCACATGGTATTAGACGTGTAATAAATTGTCATTAAGCTACAGTTCAATCATGCTAAGATGAACTGGTGTCTTCATTGCACTTATTATCGATAAATAGATATGAAACTAGAAAGAAAATTACGGAAAACGATTTATTCTCGGAAACATCAAAATACTAAGGTATGTAACATGTGTGCCAACTTGTACCGTCAACTACCTAGTGTCGAAATTTCTTTTCTATTTTCAATTCAAAATTAAGATTTGTCGTCCAAAAAACATTGTGTATCATAGACCAAACTCAAACCAAAACTCTTTTGCGAGTATGAGTACAGTTTGTGGGCCGAAGCGGTAGCCGAGTAAAAAAACTGTAGTTTCTGGCCTAGTGATACAAATAACTATTAATTTAGAATACCCTGTAATTGTATCAATATCCTCGTTGTTTTGTCTGTTTTGTTGTCATAAATTTTGTATATTAGCAACACGCCTACTTGTGATCAATAATATTTGTATTCTCTTATCAAATGTTATTTTTATCACTTGTATTTACAAAACACAAACTGTTTTAATGTTACCAAATATAAAAAAAATTGCCCTCAATAATATTTCTTTGTAATACCATATTTGGTTACCAGATGTAAATAGGGCGAAATTAATAATTTTTGTATATGCAGAAACAATAAGCAATTATGACATAATATAATCCAATAATCCTTTCACATTCCACTGATTGTAAGTAAACAATGACTTATTATTGAGTTAGGCAATAGTTGCTTATAATTCATACATTTTAACAGTAATGCCGATAAATTTTATAGTTTATACAAGTAGAACAAATATAATCAGAAATACTTTTCTATACCGTGTGCGAGATGCAACCATGGTCATACGATGATATACAAACAAACAATGGATCACTAATTTTCTTCAATGACAGGCTTAGTTTTATAACTATTGTTTTCAGATTTCTTTTGTTGCTCTATGTATCTGTATCTCGAAAGATTAGTATGCTATCAAGTTACCGTACTGCTGTCGAAAATTGATTTGCTGTGATCAGATGTATAGAATAACTTATACAGGGTGAAAAGTTCCAAGCTGTGGATTGTATTCTGGGCGGCTGGAAATGGCAAGGACTTCAACTGTAGGCGTACCTACGCACGAAGCCGCAGCACAGATTTATTAATATTCGGCGAATTGTTATAGAGCAGCCGAAATAAAATAAGGGTGATATTCTCTTTTTCACTAGAGCTCACTTTTATATCTATTGATGGTATGAATAACAGATTAATGACCCATTGTCTAAGCGAGTTATTGTAAACACGATTTATGAAGTTTGTGAAAGTAGTACTAAGTCCAACATTACATTCGTATTAGTGAAAAAGGAAATAATAAGATAATATCCACTTGAGACAAAGGTAGAGAATAGCGTTTTAGTGCTTGCTATTAGACAGACATAGCACCACGGATTGGAGATGGTATATCGAATTGCATATTTAACATACAATCCCCCAACAGAATAGCATGAGAAGTTTCTCGACTTTGTTAACTGATAGAAATCATATTTTCATTCCTTTTTTATTCATATTGCAGCAATCGTCAGGTCGAAAATGCGCTCTCGGTATAATAAGTGTATTAAAATTTATTTTCTATACATGCATGTACCAGCAAAGATAAAAGCCTTGACTCAAAATTAAAGAGAGAAATATTGAAATACTGAAGAAACTCGCATGATTCTATCTCTATTTATGTCAAACATGAGTCAAGGTTTTGTCTTGATAGTAGATATTTGAAAAGTTTTTATATGATGAAAATTTTATTAAACTAAAATACACAATAAGACGAATCTCGATTCTTTTTTGATTTATAAAGAGAAGCAAACCATTTTCGTTTAATTTATAACTACTTATATTTGCTTAGCACCGTTTGTATTCATCCGAAATTAGAATAACAACTACGAAACTGCTTTTTCATGACACAATTTTTTTTTTGAATTCCTAAGTATACACGCATACCTTATTGCGATGCAAATGTGTACTGCACGTAAATATGTTATTGTTACATGTTAAAATAACATTAGAAATGATGCAATAATAATGTTATCCTGTATAGATGTATATAGAAAATGCATAGTTGACGACGTAAGTATCGCTTTAATAATGATTGCATAATGTTAAATTAACGTAAGAATGTAGGTTTTGAGAATGCGCTTACATATAGGAATAACAAATTGTAATTGAATAATTCATAATTTATTTATTCAATAAATCGCTATGTATAAGATAAGGCGCAGATATATACACAAAGAATAAGGAGGACAAAATGTAAATAATAGTGATTGTGTAGATTGTTATCTATGCTTGCTATATTCATACATGAAAGTGAATACATATACTACATTGGAGGTATTAATTCCTTCTTGTTATTTTTTTTTATTAATCAGTCGGTTGTAGAAAGTATTTGAAGTAAATCTGGCTTTTAAATATTTTAAATATACATGTCTTTTTCACATATTTTGACTTTAAATTTAATCTATTGGGGAGGTCAAATATTGCTGTTAATGACTACAATGAAGTAGACAAATAGTCTTTATAGCTTGTGTAGTACACAAGATAATGTTTGCTTTTGAAAAAGTATTTGATATTTGCTTTAATTTGAGTGTAAATATTAATCTTCAATATATCCTAGGAGACTAATAAATTATAAATATTCCGGTACTCTAATAGTATTATTTTTACAGTCATTTTGTTGAACCTACATTTAATATTGATTCTCGGAAAACATGAATAACAAGTATACATAACTAACATATTACAACCTAAAAAGATATTAATGGTAGGTATGTGCTCGTTTCTTGGAACTTCGATTTCTAACTTTTATTTTAATAACAGTAATTGATGAGGAATTTGAAATTGAAGATCTTCGTGATTCGAATTCTGTGAAAAAAGTTTTGGCGCTCCATTGCTCGATAATTCTGTAAGTTTAAACTTGTAACATGTTTGTATACCTGTTTTGTGGGAGCCGTTTAACATATGAGCCACCGAAAACACTACAGCCTCATCGCTAATGCGTTTAATTCCGCATTTATTTTCATCATTCATCATACCAGCTATTCTATTTCAGCATGTTAGTAAGAGTTAAAGTAAGGAGGAATTCATTACAGTAGTGTTGAGATGTGGTTTCATTCGCCTGTATGGCTATGAGTAAATATTGTGCGAAGCTATATAACGAATGAAACAAAGCCTCAAGGTTGCTTTCACGATATGAATGATATATTTCGTGAAAAGCAGGAGCAAGCAACTCCGTTCACGGCGTTTAGTTTTTGAGCAAATACCTTATTGACAAAATAAATAGTAAATTGTTTACATAATAATAATAATAATAAATTTATTAACCCAACTGCATTTACAAAGAAATAGGGGTACGTCAATAAATACAAAAGAAAAAAAGTGTGTAAAAGAAACAATTAATACAATAGTACAAAATTAAAAGCACTGAACATGAGATGACAAGAATACACTGAAATGTAAATAAACAAATGCGCAAAACATAGCAACCCCATCCGGGAGGCAGTCGAGCAACACCACATTAACAAAACAAACAAAATACAAAAAAGATTCTAGAATAAGCTACAGGTGGACAATTCCCTCCCCCTCATTTAGTTTTGAGAAAACTCTCAAATTCAGCAAGACTATAAAAGCAACCTTTTAATAACACGTCCTTTAATTTATTCTTTAACGCACACGGAGAGCAAGAATTACGTAATTGAGGCGGAAGCAGATTGTAGTAGTGAGACCCAGCAATATAGGGTGATTTGCTATAAAAGAAATGATTGGCTTTCCTATATATCAATAGGTCACTGTTTCGCGTGCTGTAATCATGATTGTCCGCCGGTTTGGCAAATTTATCTCTATTATTATGAACATATATTAAAAGTTTGTATAAATAGATGGAAGTGACAGTAAGGATATTGTTATTTCTAAAGGTATCTCTACATGAAGTATTGTAAGGTAGGTGAAATATTAATCTAATAATACGCTTTTGTTGTACAAATATCCTATGAATTTTCTGTAGCTTACCCCATACCGTAATGTTTGAAAGAAATAATTGAAATATATGTAGGCATAATATACCTTAAGTAGGGAGGCGTGTCAAGAACGTCCCTAAGTGTATTATAGCATAATAACCCTTCTGGCAGTTTTACACATATTCCATCTACTGATTATTCCATGACAAAACAGCAATCTAAAATAGTACCCAAAAACCTACAACAGGATTCAGTTTTAAAAGCTTGTATTTTTGAAGGTAAAGGACAAATTAGATTAAATTGTGTTTATTAAAGAATTCAATAAAGACAGTTTTACTGTGATTAATCATAAGTCTATTGGTTATACACCATTTGTCAAAGTTTTCCAAGCAGAATTATCTCTTTATCAAACTGTCCTTATTACTATCAGTATATGATACAGGTGTCGTCAGCATAGAGAAATACTTTACCTTGTAGAATGGAGCTAGGGCAAGTCGTTGATAAACATAAGAAAATCAGTGGTCCCACACACTTCCTTGCGGGGTACTATATCCATGTTAAATTCGCTTGATTTTTGCATTACCGATTTTAACAGTAATATTTCTATATCCCAAGAAAGATACTACCCAGTCATATAAACAGGTTGCTATTCGTTTATTCTCGTGAAAAGAATGTGAAAAATTTACTTCATGCACAAGCCCTTCATTCACGCAATGAGTGAAGTAGACTGCTTGAAGACGCATTATGGAGTGGACGATCTAGCGTAAATGATTATGAAAATTCCGTTTTCGTTTCCCAACACTACATTACAGACATAATCAGATTTGAACTTTCTTAGAAAGTATTATTGTTATTTACCTCGGCTGTTTGCCATTAACCACTTTCAGATTAAAATTTTTGAAAATCTCGAATGAACGACAGGATAGGCATAAGACATTTTTTCCGCCGCCGGGGCCGATCGGGTGACCCAAAAAATGGGCGCTACTGGAAATACGCAAGGAATCAAAACAGAAGATCTCAACTAAATATTAACATGGATACTGCACCTGTATTTATATATCCTGTAATTAATCTCAGCTCTTTCCTGCGCTGTTAAATAATTTATATTAAAAGGTTGGATTAGATTCATGTTTATTAGATTTTGAATAAGTTCCTGAATTTCCTTTTTGAACTTGGAGCAATCCAGTTTAATATAATTTAAGCTTCCGCATCCCTTCTCACAAAACTTGCATAATTTATTGCCTAGTACACGAACCTTTTTTTTAAATGAGCAGGGACTTACCATGAAAAAGTTAGTCTTATGATCTGCGACAGTACCTTTTTCTATGGTAATTTAACTGTACCAGTGATTGTTCTTTATCGTAGGAAAAAACACGTGGTAATTAATATATAGAATATAAACTACGCGAAGTTTCAATTAACCAAGGAAATAAAGTATCTGGGTTACCCTCGATGCGAAACTGAGCTGGAAAAATCACTTAGTTAAAACAACGACAAGGGCCACGCAACTATTCTGGCGCTGCAGAGAGCTGGCAAAACTTGGGGATTAAAGACGAAGGCGATCCATTGGCTATGTATTGCTGTGATAAGACCAGCGATAACATACGGGGCAGTGGTCTGGTGGAGGAGGACAGAAGTGTCCTCCGCAGTGAAACTGCCAACCGCTGTCCAGAGACAGGCATTGCTGGGTATCACTGGTGCAACTAACAGTACAGGGACCGCCTCTTTAGAGACCATTGTGGGCCTCCCCCCGCTGGAACTCTATGTGAGAGCTGAGGCAATGAATGCGATCCTTAGACTGAGAGTCAACAATCTGTGGCATCCCAACTTCAGGGTGGGAGGGCACACTTATACTACGGGCACGTTGCTGGACGGGCCATTGCTACAAATGGAAATTATCTTCACTGAAAAGGTGAAAATCTTCATATCGAACAGAGACCAGGCACGTAGTGAGATCACTGCTAACGAAAACTCCTACACGGATGGATCCAAATTCAGCCAGGGAACAGGAGCCGGTATTTGTGAGCCCAGTCCTAATCAAAGGATACCCATAAGCCTGGGGAAAAACATACAATGGTCTTCCAGGCAGAGGTATCCGCCTTACAGCCTGTGCAGAAATTATTGCAAAAGGGGGCTACATGAGGAGGAAAATTAATATAATGACTGACAGCCAGATCATTAAGGTAGTCTCGAACCTCGTAACTAGGTCAACACTATTTAGGAACTGCAAACAATCCCTCAATGTACTGGCACGAGACTACACGGTGTCTCTGATTTGGGTGCCGGGACATGAGGATATAAAGGGCAACGTAATAGCCGATGAACTAGGCAAGCAGGGCTCTAAGACATTTCATGGGTCCAGAGCCCGTATGTGGGATTACTAAGGATTCCGCAAGAAGGGAGATCTAGAGAGCACCAAGCTACTCGAGTGGAAATAAGAGAATCAATAGGGATGGTACAATGAGCACCTAGCTCAAGTGCCCGGACATCAAGTGCCCACCCTAACTTAAATGAATGAATGAATGAATGCCACTACGCGGCCCTCATGGTCTATTGTAGGAATCACCACACTAGCAAGAGTGGTGAAAGTGAAATAACACTAGCAACGGACTCCAGGTTCTGCCTACCAAGCGAAGCCGTTCTTGGAATCACAATCATAACTTTCTGAATAGCAAACCAAAAAAATGTGAGCCAAACGCAGCACCCCAATTGAGGAAGTGTAATGTATTTTATTTGCGGCAATGAAAAGTCGAAGTCATGGCTGATGGAGACCGTGCCTAAGATAGGCGCAGGAAAAGGCGTTGTTCTCAGAGTCGGTTTGGCAAGGGACGTCGTCAAGATCAGGAAAGGCATTACCTGGATCCCGAAGGAATTTCTATGGGCAACGAAAACGGAGAAAATTTTTAAACTCCCGGAAACCCAGGGCTAACTACTAAAGAATGACATGTCGTGTCAAGCAAGGAAGAACTCAAGGGAACAACTTATGCCTTGAACATCGATGAAAATTCCTTGAAGGTGCTGAACAGCAGGAGCCTTAAACCCTACTTAGGGCTAACCCAACTCATCTTTAGAATAATTAGGGAGAAGGAGACATGGGGGTACACCAGCCTCCCTATGAAAGCTATTGCTTTCTGGTCGTATTAATAATTCCTTAGTAGAGGCACCTTGGTTGGTTGGAGCGACTAGTGGTAGACGTAGCGAAGTCAGAGGTAATGCAAATTACGATATACACTTCGGCAGAGTAAAATCTTGTATCTTTATCAAGAAGAACATGCAGTCACTTACACTGTTAAATTTCTGTTCTAGAGACCTAGTAGCCATAACATTGGAGAACAATGGAGATGTCAAGAATCTAATAATTGCCTCTGCTTACGCTCCATATGATGAAGTAAACTTCCCATCCATCAGTAGAAGTCGAGAGGCTGCTACCACACTGTGATGACTACATATAATTTCCAAATGATCATCTGGGCGGATGCCAATTTCAATAATGTAGCATGGGGAAGCACCGATACGAACAGACGAGGTGAATCACTTTTAGATTCGGTGCACATTGTTGTTAGTTTTAGGTTTTCTTTAACATTTCGTTCTTTTGGGTGAACTTTGGGTAAAAATTCAACAAAAACTTCCAATGTGTTTACAATTAAATTCCATGGAAAATTGATTAGTAAAAAAGGGATTTTCCATAAAATAATATGATAGTACAAAACCATCAGACAGTCGCATCTTGATGCCCACAGTTTATAAGGGTACAGTTTTTTCAATTGCAGTGTATGCTGAACTTACATATTTTGCTATCAACTGTTTATATCAAAACAAATTATCAGAGTTCAAAGCTAACCCTACTTTTTAACGATTTTAATGATGCGAAAAGTGATATTATTAGGACAAATTTAATAGAACTTTTTAACTTCTTCCAGATTTTGTTTTTTCATATAGGACTACTAGAAGGATTCAGTTAGTCTGGGCAAAAGTGAATTCGGCATTCAACTCCCAGCTTGTGACTTCAGCTACACAAATATTTATAAAAAGTTTCAGCAAGTCACGCAAAAATCTCAGATCTTGCAAAATGCATTCCAAGATACTATCATTAACAATGTCAAAAACCTTCCTGACGATCGAGTAATGTTAGAAGCTTCAGCAGTACCGTTTCACAAAAAAAACTGACGCCAAAATTGTTTTTGAAAGTTGCCAGTATCTGTGGACCTTAAGCCGCGTCGGACACGATGCTAAAATTGTACACAGTTTGTACAAAAAATGAGTATGGTATCAGACATTTGTCTTAATTTGGTATGAAATAATTTTGAGATTAATTTTTAAACCTGTTCTAAAAATGCCATAATATGTATTTCAAATTGCGCGCGCAAAATGTATTTAAGTTGATAGGCATTTTTAAACATAACCTATGAGAAGAAAAGATTACAGTTTTTTCCTTTTGCTGTGCTGGCATATAATTTTCTTCTCGTTTATGTGCATAATTTAATAAATTTATCATCATTATTGCTATTTACCGACGCAATTGAATTAAATAAGTATGTTATTTTTGCACGGCATTTTGTATAATTTAAATATGAAAAAATTGTTAAAGGAAACAATATAACCTCATTCACCGTCACTTGCGGATACGAATGGAGCTGACCATTTTGATTTTGGTGCGCATGCTTAATATAAAATTTCATAATAAATTTATAATCGTGTCAGACGCAACTGTGACATGAGCATATTACAATTTATATAAAACAACTAACTAACTTTCATCACTAATTATGCACTAAATTTAACAATAAAATTGGTATCGTGTCCGACGGCTTTTAGAGAAACCTTTAGAAACTAGTAAATAAAAAGTAACCAGAACATGCTTTATATTGTGCCAATACAACAAAGTCTCTAATTGATATTCGTATGTTAAAAGTATTTATAAGATCGATTGAGGAATTCGAGAACTTTTTAGGGTGGTACTGAACTTATAATCCCTTCTTTTCTTAATTTTATCAATGTGGTTTTTATTTCACAGAAAATGATATGCAGATTTATATTTTTTGGTTTCTACTTTAAGTTTAACTGAATTTATAGCTCATAACTAAGTGTTTTGAAAGGAAAGACATCCGTAATTACACACTGTTCATTTACATAAATATGATCAATTTAAGAGCGACTTTAAAATATTACTTTTTTGTTCAGCATAAACCGAGTGTGTTTGCAAATGTTTTCCTGAACAAAGGCAGCAAGCAGCCGATTTAGAATTTTACGAATACCAGACGAGCTCCGCTTTTGAACCGTCGCTACTAAGAATAGATCTTTGCTCATTAACTTACTATTGTTTAACTTTAGAATGAAAAGCCTGCATTTTTTTTTCTTTGATTTACAATTTAACTTCTCGCCAAGAGAAAGGCCTATTTATCATTCGTGCTTGTATATTTTTACGTATATCGCTGTATTGTTCTACGGAATTTAAAACAACGATAAGCTCGAAGATTATCGCTCCGTATATACCCTGAACGTTGCAAGTATGCATTGTAAGTATTTGGAGCCTCGTCTGCTTCTTACTTGTGTTAAAACACGGGCTTTCGTGCGTGTTTTTTTAACAATGGGTTTGTTCTGTATCAAACAATAATTCATGAGTCCCAGGTCCTTTCTCTATCCGACTATGCTGAGAATACAATGGGAATTCTGTTGCTCGTTTCGTCATCTCTAACAATTTTCGCCATCTCATTAACACTATTTTCGGCAGCTGTGTGTTCATTCGCTACGATAATCCGGATATCGATCTTTTTTTTCTTGGTAAATCGAGCGATCGATTCGTTATGGGGTTATGTTATGCAGGAGACGTAGATTTTCGCCCATAATCACGAACCGTGTCGCTCTGCGTGAGGTAGTGAAGTAGCGTATGAGCCCTCCTGCTAGAGAAAATTAATGTTTCCCGGTTCACGATTTCCTCCGCCCACGTCGACCTATATTTCCGGTTCTCGCGTTGGATGAAATCATAAGTGTGAGATTATTCGATAAATAAAGTTGGTATTGTAGGTATATAAGCCCGTGTTAAGGTTAATTTGACATCTAATGTGATCGTATTGGTGTGTGTGTGGCGTGAAATGTGGTGACCCGTTTCAACTTGTGACAGGTGTCGTCAAAATTCGACGGTTGATAACCTTATAATCCGTCAAATGATGAAAAAGGCATTTTTTTTCTACCTTTTCTGTCAAGATATATGGCACACACAAGGAGTTTTAAAGGTTTATATGCAGAAAGGCACTATATATGGCTATGACGACTAGCTAAACTTGTCATAAAATCATGAAGAGAATAATGGACTCCTACTCTAATGTCTCTACGGCAGGTCCTTCTGGAAAGCCTGGAGAAGTATGTTCATCATCATAAAATCATCCGCAAAATAAGAACGCCGTTAGATAGATAAATAGATAGATCTATTATTGTTTACAACAGAATGTTCGGTACAACATATCGGGTTTGATATAACAGTTTGACGAAAATAAGAGATACAGTAAGACCCCGCTTAACGCGTAGGATACGTTCCCTCAAAGTAGAGCGCAATGCGAAACAGCACTAAACGAGGCTATCTTAACATGTAAATAATGGGGTTAGGGGAAGATGGATAGAAAATTGGTTAGGTAATAAATTTAATAATTTTGTTTTTTTAATAAAACTAAAACCAAACATTTATTTCTTACAAAATAAAACAAAAATAAACGAATATCTTATAAAAACAATAAAATTTCTAAGTCAGTCAGATCATTCAGTCTATTCTGTGTTTCAGTTTTCTGTTTTTGTTAAAAGCCATCTAATGTAGTTTGCGTTTTCTTTTGCGTTCTGTTAGAAGTTTTGATAAGTGGATAAAAGCATCTATAACGCCCCGTCTTGCTTTTGAACTCTTGTCAAAATTTGAATCATTTTCAACAAATTGGTCCATAATTTCAGTTATAGTGGTCAAACTCCTATTTACTAACGCCATCGAAAGTTCTTCTTGCTCTTCTTCGAAATCACTACTATCAATATTTTTGTTTCCTTCTTGCTCAGTTATTTTCTTGAGCTCATCATTAGAAAGACTAGCTGCTGTTTCTTGAACTATTTCCACAACGTCTTCCACATTTACCTCATCTAAACCGGTTTGTTTCGCTAATTCCACTATTTCTTCCACTATTTCATCCATATCGACAGAGTGTCCAATGTCTTCGCTCTTACTTAAATCTGACCAAATGTTCTTCCATACTCCTTTTCAAAGATCTTTCGGTTATCTCATTCCAAGAAAGCTTTATGTTTCTAGCAGATTCATGATATTTGTAGTTTTTCCAAAATTTCTTTATTAATTGCTTCTCTTCTCTGTCTGTTTTTTCAAACATCTACTTAAATGTTCGCCGCAAGTAATAAGCCTTAAAATTGGATATAACGCCTTGGTCGATAGGTTGGATTAAGGCAGTTGTGTTAGGTGGTAAGAAAACCACTTCGACTGGAATGCATGTTGTTAAGTCTGATAATTTTTTTGGGTGGCTTGGAGCATTATCAATTAATAGTAGTGCTCTTTGTTCAAGTTTTTTTAATTTTGCAATAACGTTTAACAGACGGGCAGAAAAGTTCAGTGAACCAATCCTGGAAATTTTTCATAGTTATCCATGATTTTTTATTAGACTCCCAAATTACAGGTAAAGTTGATTTAGATATGCCTTTCATCGTTCTTGGGGGTTTTGGAGTGGTAAACTAGTAGTGGTTTTAATTTGAAATCTCCGCTTGCGTTAGCACCCAGTAGAAGTGTTAAGCGATCTTTTGCAGCTTTAAATCCTGGTGCTCGTTTCTCTTCACGGGATAGATATGTTCCTTTTGGCATTCTTTTCCAAAACAGGCCTGTTTCATCAACATTAAAAACCAATTCTGGAGGATAGTTTCCTTGTTCAATTATTGTTTTTAATATCGCTGGGAATTCAGCCGTCGCTTTCGTATCACCACTTGCTGCTTCTCCTGTAATCTTTATGTTGTGAAGATTATTTCGATGTTTAAATCTATTAAACCATCCTCGACTAGCAACGAAAGTTTCACTCTTGTCACTTGCCTCAGCCTGAATGTAATTAAAAATTCTTCTAGCTTTTTCCATTATGATAGATTGGCTTAATGGCATATTGCGTTCAATTTCGTCGTCAATCCATATAGACAGTCGTTTTTCCATTTCCTCTATAATGTTATTTCTAGAACGGGTAATTCTAGTTGCAGAGCTTAACGTAGTTGCAGTTGCCGATGATGATTTCTTTACTGTTAAGAATTGTCCTTATTGTTGAAGTTGCCAAATTCAATGCAGCACTAGTTTGAGATTGACGTTCACCAGAATCTAATCTTCTAATCACTTGCATTTTAGTTTCCAGTGAAATGCTTTTTCTGGTTGCTTTCTTTTCTTGTTTTTCATTATCACCCATGATAAAAATTAAAGATCATAATATTTTGTCACTGTATTAATCCTTATAGTATTATATAAATTTATACTTACAATAATGTCAATAAATGTTTCAAATGATAAAAATGCGTCCGTACAGCACCCCACCACACAAGAAACACAACTACACTGTTTCGAATATGTTATGTACAGAATGGTGAATAAAAGAGCGCTAAACCGAAACAGCGTTAAGCGGGGTCTTACTGTATTTTAAAAATAATTCAAAACCAAAGATCAAAATTTCAACAGCAATCTACAATTTTTTCAATATAGTATATACAATGATGTAGAAGTAGCGATTTTAATCTTCTCCTAAAGATCTTACGTCACCTTCCTGCTTAAAACTTAGTGTTAAAATATTAAATAATTCAATGGCCATGGACAAAGGCGATCTTTTAGTTATATGTATTCAGTCTATTATAGCGAGGTGCAAAGGTGTCCTTATTTCTGGTGTCATTACTGTGGGTGTCAGAATGTCTTAGGTACCTGTGTCTAGTATTAAAGAAATGACGAAGGACTTCGAATATGTAAACGCTCGTTTACTACCTGCTACTGCAAAACACTGAATTTTTTGAAACTTGGGTCTACATGATGTATGATTTCTAATTCCCGCCATACTACGTATACTACGTCTTTGAGCCAAAAATACATCATTAAAGTAAGACGAATCAACTCAAAGCTCAATAGTGTAAGAAACTTCTGAATGTGGTTTTACTGTTTTAAAATATCATCACTACTTCTATTTTTAGAATAACTTAGTTCCTTATTATATAACATGTTTAATTTTTTAATTAAACCCCCACAATGTGGCCTCCAACTTAAACTCTGATCCACAGTCATACCTAGAAAATTCGTCACTTGAATACCAGATTAGTTTAAAATCCAAATGCAGCTTTAACCGTGGCGTACGAAAAATGATAAAGTCAGCCTAATCTGCATTTGAGTGCAAATTATTCCCAGAAAATCATTCATATTACTTAAGAGTATCAACTTTGATACAAGCAAAGACTGCGCCCGAAACACAGGAGTAGTTTACGAAGGCACCTATACCATTAATGAATAAGTAACAAGGGCTCAAGAATGGATTCTTGTGGAACACCCAGTGATTTCAAGCAGAACTGGGGAAGCCACTTCCACGATCCGTTTGTGCATTTGTATCCTACCTAAAAAAATATAAATATAATAAAAATAATATTGGTTTGATATATGTAAGTATAGCAAAGAAAAAGGAAAAGCAATAGTCTTGCTTTGCGCTTTTTCTTTATTGTGACTTTATACTTATGCACATGCCAAAGGAAAGGTGGAAAATGTTAAAGGCTATCTCCAAAGCAGTCTATTGGCTCTACGTGCTGTTAGTACGTCCAACCATAATCTATGGAGTAATAGCTTATTGACAAAAAGTACAAGAACTCACAGCCTCAGCAAAACTGGCAGTCTAGGAGTTAGAAGATATTGCATTACAGGTTTTGAATAAAAAATTCAAACATAAATCAATAAAAATGTTCAGTGATAGTTAGGTGATGCTGAAAACACTAGAGGCCCATTCATTCATTTTATTCATTCATTCAAGTTAGGGTGGGCACTTGATGTCCGGGCACTTGAGCTAGGTGCTCACTGTACCATACCTATTGATTCTCTTGTTTCCACTCGAGCAGCTTGGTGTTCTCTATAAAGCCCAGTATCTTGCCCAGTGGAAACTTGAGGACCTTCGAGGGCTCCAGTAGATCTCTCCCGAAATATTTCTGCCTGAGTTCCTTCAGTTCCTCACATGTGCAGATTACATGTAAACTCGTTTCCTCCTGTAGTTTGCATCTTCTACACCACGGTTCGCTTACACGGCCTGCGTAGTATAGATGCTTTTTCAGAGGGCAGTGTCCAGTTACCAACCCAGTAATGGTTTTAACATCTTTCTTACTGCGTCTGAGTAGGTTATCAGAGAAACTACCATCCCCATCCTCTATCAGCGTTTTGGTATGAAGTTAACCTTCAATCGACTTCCATTTCTTTGTATTTTCTTTATCTAACCAGGTCCAGATCTCCCTTCTTGCGGAATCCTTAGTAATCCCACATACGAGCTCTGGACCCATGAAGTGTCTCTTAGAGCCCTCCTTGGCTAGTTCATCGGCTATTACGTTGCTCTTTATATCCTCATGTCCCGGCACCCAAATCAGAGAACCGTGTAGTCTCGTGCCAGTGCATTGAAGGATTGTTTGCAATCCCTAACTAGTTTTGACCTAGTTACGGGGTTCGAAACTGCCTTAATGACAGCCTGGCTGTCAGTCATTATATTAATTTTCCTCCTCATGGGGGGAGGGGCTACTTTTGCAATCAAAGTGTAATAGAGGCCCATAAATAGAGGCAAATGATCTGGAGCTGTCAACTATCTCTAATCTGGGAACTAGTACACTCACTCATTCTCAGAAATGAGGAAGCAATTAACGCCAATGCCTGATTTCTTGTATTTATCACACATCATCAGAAATTTACTGATATAAGGTATTATGCACCTATGGGAGCTTTACTTAAAACTAGTAGTTAATTTAACTATGCCGGGGATCTGTGGCAATCTATGCAACGAAACATATAGTACACTAATGAACATAATTAATGATGAGATTCTATATGCATATCTACAATGCTTGTAGGCTTATCTGTCAGTTTGTAACTATCTATAATATAATAGTTGCATGCTTAGAGGCCATCTTATAAGCGTTACAAATATGTATGGAATCCCAACATAAGCAGCAAATTGTGCTGTTTGTGTGGTTAAATTGTTTAAAGGAAGTTGAGTATTTTTTTTTTAATAAATTTGGATATAAAACACCTAGCAGAAATAATTACATCCAATCTTTATTCAGCTTTGTCCAAATTATTCTTTCTCTGTTTGCAGCCTTTGGCTTTTTGTATTTATCGTACATAAATACTATAAACAAATTTAAGGGTTTATTTCACAAAATAATTTACGTTCAAATGACATAAATTCGCTAACTATCAGCATCACATATGGCGTTTGTCACTTTATCTTTCAAAATTGATTTTGAAACGCTGCCAAAATCAGAAACGGAAACAATCACGAACCGGGGCCCGTTTCGCCTTTCACACAGTTATAAAACTGTGTCACGACGACCCGGGTAATTATAAACATCTGTCCGACGTCTTATCGGACGATAATTGCCGCCGCAGAGTTCGCCAAATCGCCGCCGCTTGATGTGAACGCGTCCGTACCGGCTTCCTGCACCAATTAAAACCATAATTCTTCGTTGTTTATTTGAAATGCGCCATAAATCTGTCTTTGCTTAACAGTGATTGATGGTTCTTATTAGTTTTAAGCGTATACCCCGGGTTAGGACTGAGGAAGGCTTCAACTGCCATTAGGAGAGAGATCTAAATTCCGTCGCCGTTAAACAAATGGACGGTGGTAACAACAAGGAAAATATCCGATTCGTGATGAATAGGAAGATATTGGCGTTTTACGAACTGTTAATATATCATTGCGAAAACAGACGAGATGTGCTAACGAGACACGAAAGTCGATTTGTAATTTGGGAACATTTTTCACGCAGTATAATGAATTTCTTTAGGTTCGACCGGTTTTTTAGCTCACTTCCGGTCAATGAGACATAAACAGGCAGAACACGATTTCAAAAATAGAATTTAAGTAATTACTCATACAGCTATGAAAAACACAACATGGTCCAATCAGAAACTTGCCCAGAAAATCATAGTGTATTTCAAGATATAAGAATAGTGACAGCAAACTTTATAACTAGTTCTATTATAATTATATTAGACTGTATAATTTTTATAATAAACAGTAATATTTGAATGTATACGAGATATTAGATAATGTATTATTGTCCCCGAGTTAATACTATTGATTAGGTATATTTAAAATATGTTGTAATATCTATTTTTCCCTGATGTGTAATCCTCTCAAGAAAGTCATTTAATTTAATCTGCCAACTATCGTTATCCTTATTAGATATTATAATAGAACCAGACTTACCTGGACTTAACTTAATTCAACCTAATAAATAGAGACCGGATTATATGCAAAGAAAAACTGGAATATATGCGCATATATATGCATCTATTTTTGAGAAAATATGCATAAACCTAAATAAAAATTTTTACATAAAATAAATAAGAGTAGAAATTTAAACATGAACTTTATTGCATAAATTTTTTTCAAACATATTTCTAAAACAATTTATAATTAAATGTTTTTCAAAATTGTGTAAAACAAAGTTTTGTCTTCTATCAGAATACATATGTTTCGAAATAGAAAAGCTTCTTTCAACATCCACAGATGTAATTGGTGCATATTTTAACTTTGCAATACATTCTAAACTAAAATTAAAGTCGAAATCGTTTACTGTTCCACCATCCAAAATTTTCTTAACTTTCTTCAATTTCAAATACTCCGCATTTTTATTTATCACTTTTTTAAATTTATCGTATATAGAATTACCTATTGTACCCTTAACCTTCGTACACAGCATATCAAATTCGTCTACTATTTCGACTGATTCCGAGAGCGACATCCCTTGCGTTTCTAGTTTACGAATGGAACTTGAAACAAAACTATAATTTGACTTAATATACAAACGGTTTTGTAGCAATTCTGTTGATGTTACTATCGTTTTACAGTTTTCTAGAGCAATGCAGTCAGCAGTGATTTCAAGAGATAATGAGTCGATCGAATGGTGGGAATTTTTTTAGTAATGTTGCTAAAGAACTAGATAGGCTACGGCATGATATTTAGGATAGTTAGTAGGGTAGCAGGCTTATAAATGAATATTTTATGCTCTTTAGTGGTCGGAATTGGTGTTAAACTATAAATATTTAAAATATAAATATTTATTTAATTACTCTTGGTTAGAATAATTAGAATTAAGTTACTATTAAGTATTAGAATAGGTACTGCTGTTATTTTGTTTGTTTTTTAGGTCATCATCTTTCCTGTTCAACTTCTGAATGCGTGGAAAGGGAGCAGCTACGCGAGAACGGCAAGGCTGTCGGAATTTGAGGAGACGTGGAGGCTGCTTCTTCGGCACTCAGAAGGATAATAATAATTTGTGGCTATCAGTAATAAGGTCTGGGACTTCTTCCCAGATCCTCCCAGAGTAAGGTTTTTGCCATGGTTTTCCCTTACTCCGTGGCCATTGATTTTATATAAGTATATTATATATAATCAGTGTCCTTGGCGAATGCTGGGAGATAACGAAAGTCGTTCCATGGGCGCATTTAATAATAACTGATAGCTGACTGATCTACAGTAGACTCGCGATTATGTGAACTAATCACATTCTACATTTTTTTTTCATTTTTCAAAAGTAATATTCGTATGGTCGCGAGGTTACTGTATTATATTTTTGTTATTAAAAATCATAGGGAAGTTATTTAGTTAGAGTAGGATCATTTCAATTGTTATGGAACCCATATAGTACTTAGAATAGGTAGCCTCGTGTAGTACCTTTTCAGGTGGAGCACGGGGGTTAGGATGATTTGTAATAATTTAGTTTTCATAAATAAAGTGATTTCAAGAATTATATTTTTTATTCCTTCAAAATTATCGGCGAAAGAAATTGTAGCCTCTAACCATGTACCCTATCTCGTAATAATTGGTTCAGGAGGCAACTTAACACCGAGAAGTCGCTCCTTATAAAATTGGAATCGTAAAGGTGCTTTTAAAAATACTTTTTCGACATTCTTAATTAAATCATTAATCAAAGGGAATTAATTTCTAATGCCTTCGGCTACACGATTGAACCCATGAGCTAAACAAGTAGTATGAATAATGTTGCTATAAAAAATGTTTAAATTTTGCGCGACTTTTATCATGTATGGTGCAGCGTCGGACAACATTAATAAAAAAATTTCACAAGGTATACTTCCAGGTAAAAAGAAATTTGATAAACCGTCTTGAACGAATTGGGCAATGATCACATTATTTGTTTTTTGAAGTTCTTTACAATAAATTAAATATGATTTACCTACAATATCCTCATGAAGAATTCCTATTAACAAATGGGCAATATAACGGCCACACTTATCCGTACTTTCATCTACCATGGTATAAATAAAATTATTCCCTACCAATTGTTGAATTCCTGCTATTGTTTGCTGGTAACAAGATGTGACATAATTTTTTCGTAAGGTACTTTCGTCAGATATATTATATTTGCAATATTTTTGCAGAAATGATTTCAAATTAACATTATTTAATCTTGCTAATGATATGTTAGACGAAATTAATGCGTTACACAGATCCGTATTATAGTCTTCTGGTTCTGCGTTTCGTGAAGTTGATGCTACATATTGACGTATAGATTGCTCCACACATGCGGATCGCTTTAGTTTTTCACATTTTCCAATATGTGATGGAGTTTTAGCGTGTTGATCAATCAGGTATTTTCTCTCAGAAGACACCTACAACAACAAATGTCATTTTATATCAAAAATTAAAGAATTTAAAAACAATTGTAAAGCTTTTAGTAAAATTAAACTTACCAGTTTACTGCAGGCTCGACAAAATATTTTGTCGCCATCCTTTACCAGTTCAGGATATGGCTTAATCCATAAAGAAATTTTGTTCGCTATACTACTATATATAGTAGTTAAAAACGTAACACAATTACATGCTGTTTCGCTCAAAGATATTCAATGAATGAATAGTTTATATGGGAATTAATAATAATAAAACGTATTTACCACATCCCTTCTGCTGGGCGAAATTAAACACGTGCAGTTCTTGGAAAAAGTATTAGAGAAACCAATGTAAAAGATTTATCGTTCTGAGAATTGTCGGTTGTCGATCTACATTAGGAATTACTAGGAATTTTTACTAATAGAAAGTATAAGAAAAAGCTTAAATATGCAATATATGCAATCACTAATTAGCGATAATTAATTTCAATTAGTGTAATACGTCTACATATAGACTATAATTAAAGATATGCAAAAAATAAAATATATGCACTTTGCATATAGTCTTGTCTCTACTAATAAAATAAAAAAAAAATTCCGATACCGGGAATCGAACCCGAGCCTCCTGGGTGAAAGCCAGGTATCCTAGCCACTAGACCATATCGGATATGTTAAGCTTTACCCAGCAGAATCGTGTTCAACATATTTAAACTTGGGAGGAATTAACTTGGCAAGCAAATAAGTATATTTCTGATTAGTTATTCCATAGATTTATATTCCTAACCAATAAACTTTGAAATATCACGCGTTTACAAACCAATTCCAAGGTTTATAGCGTGCATATACTAGTTCAAAAACACATATGTAGTCAAGCGAACAGTACAGCGATCGTAATCGCTAAAATAGTGCCGCGTTTAGCGAAATTTCCACGCTGCCTAATCAAAATAACGAAATCACCGTATAAAAGCGCCCGATTACTCACGCACACCACCTTCATCGGAACAAGCCGTGCGCTAATAACGTATACAACATACATACATAGGCATGGATGTATGCGATAGAATTTTAACGGCTAGGTGTATGTACGTTCGAAGTTCGTGATGCATTAGCCTCAATTATGCAAATCGTCCTGCCTGTAAAGCGGCTGTATAATTACTCACTTAGTTAGCGCGACTTATTTCATAAACTTAATTCCCCGAAGACTTTCGCTATAACACAAGCGTGTGTGATGTAAATGTTGTACGTAAGTGAATATACGCTGTAGGAGTGCGACATTATTATAGATACTTATAATTAGAAACTCGCGATAGAAACTGCAAACTAGAGTTGCCTTATGCGAGAGTATAATTTTCAAACGTCATCCGTAAGGAAGTTCTCACTGGTGTTGTTTGTTGCATCCTTGTGTGCGATTGCCAGATGTACCATTCGCAATGAGATCACATGAATTAATTTCAGATAGCGGCAAAACGGAACAGGATTCAACATCCATTATACACGTTACTTTTTTATTGAATATTTTTCATTTAGGCAAATTGTGTGAAAATGACTGTGAAATATGCAGCAGTCTTACAGGCCCTGCTATGTGTCAGTTTATACTTTTATTTAGTATGAATTAGTAACTAGAATCCACAAAACAAAAAGGAATTTAAGTGGTTTAGCATCGCTAAAGCTCCGGAATGAAAAAAATAAAGTTATCAGAGGAAATAAAATATTTTGATATTAATTTTTCACTCCAGATCTACTTGGAATCAACACCATGAGAGAATTAAAACTAAGGCGAACATTTATGTTGGCTAGCAGCTGGAATTGGGAAGGTATGATCACAGAATAATAAACAGAAAGGGCAAATCTGACGTCATGACAATTCTTCGTGAACCGGAAGTTTCCGGAAGTAGCCTCTTTTATACAAAATGTGTTTGTTAATGAACATTGTCATCTGTCATTGTTTTGGGTTAGATTAATACTCAGGATCATTTGGATTACCTATCGTGTATTTCTGTGTTCTTGTGTTTTGTTTAGCTTTGTTTTTATTTAGTTATTTTGTATATATACATATTGCTGTAGTCCGGCACTTCGGGATTGTAAATTCAGTGATATTAGAGATCAATTTTTGTCCGCGCTGCGGGAGGATTCTCTCAAATGTTAATTTTTATTTAATTTTAAGAAAGAATTTAGTAGTTTTGTTTGATGTATTTTATTGTTCAGTTAGTTAGTTTATTTTCTTTCCTTAATATGTTTAGCTTTTGTTTTTCATGTCTTAGGTCCTTCTTAAAAGGCTTATTCGATGATCTTTTGCGGCTGTCGCAGCGCGCGCATTTGTTATTTTGTTATTTGTACGCGTTGTAGGGCCTCTTTGAGGGCAGTGTCTGAATTATTGTCGCGTATGTAAGTATATGTTTATATTGAGCTCTTTGCATCCATTTTGCAATCTTTCATTTGTAAGGATTTGTTCGTTAATTTTGTTAATTTTGATCATCATTCAGACAACTCAGTTTATTAATTGGTGTTATAATATTGTGCACAATTTATGTATAAGGCCCGTTAATAATTTGTTCTAGAAGTAACCGCGTTAAGAGTTTAAATTTTCCGTTTTTTTTTTAGTTTTAATTTTATTGTATTTTAATCACCTCGGGTAGGTGAAGAGTAGCTTTAGCTTGATTTAAGTTTCATTTTAATTTTACTTGTTTCTTCACGTGTAATTTAATTTAAATTTTAGTTTGCTTTGAATTTTTGAAACCACGTGGATTTTTTTGTGGTATAAGAAATTCCTTCTAGAACGAATCTACCATTTTGTTTGCTAAAGGATTTGCATTGTCCTTTTTAATTGTAAATTCACGAAGGGGTTATTTTAATCCAAGACATTCTGTCTTAAGGTTTTTTCCCCTGTTGTTTGTAATTAAATGTTTTTTTTTTTTCTTTTTGATCAATAAAATTTATGATTGTGAATATCATTTTAAATAGTTCTTTTATTTTTGAATTAGCCATTTCAATTTTTGGGGATTTTAAAGAAAGTCAATTTACTTACGCCCACATTTTGTTTTCATGATTAGTTTAATTCTGAAAATAACCTTGAGGTTATTGGTTTTTGTGCGCCCTTTGAAATCTTTATTTGCTGAGCTAGCTAAATTAATTTTGGTCATTTTTAATTTCTTTAAACATATATGCTTGTACAATCAGTTCACAGCAATATGTATATTGATATCAGTGTCTTAGAGCATGTTATTGTGTTGTTCCTTCTTACTAAAATAATTCAACCTGCTACGAGGGTTATAGTTCCTTTGTTTTTCCAAAATAAACAGATCGGTAAGTTTTTAATAGTGATAGTAAAAATAAATTTGTATTGCTATACAAATAGGTGCATTTAATATAATTTAGTGTCACTTAAAACAGGTTTCAAATTGAAGTGCATACTCAGTTGCTTACTCTACAGGCAAATTTTGAATTTGTTAAAAATAACTATAACAATATACCATACTAGCAAGAAGTGCTAATTATAGCCTTATATATAATATGAACTTTATTTTATTTGTTGATTCAAGCTTACCTGGTATTTTTTAATTTTTATTATATTTTGCTCCGGGAGATTTTTCATTCTTTCGAATGTTTATCCGATAATAATTGCTGTATTCTCCTCAAATCTAAAGTAAATAACGGTATCTTAATGTCAGTTACTGGTTGTTCATTTGAATTTTATGTTGGTTTACCTGACAGTGATAACAATCGAAGACAGATAACTGTTACTTTCAGTTTAAATTATTTATTCTTCCTGGGCCACGTGAGACGATGGTTGTTCGTGAGCTCCTATAACATTTTTTTTTTATTTTTTTATTAAAATTGAAAATTTTAAATCCCCGATATCTGTTCTTAAAAACAGAGCAGTATATATTCTTGTGCTCCCTAGCACTTTGCATGGGTTTTACAGTGCCAAAGAAATTATTTTCAATACACGGAAAGATCGAATTGACTGCTGCTCAACTAAAATTCTATTTCCGCTAAAATTCCCGAATTACTTTCTACAAATATAATTGCAAATAAAAGCACACTACTGATAGTTGCAGCAGATTACAAAACTTTAAGGCCGCTTTACAATTCGCAATTTTTCGTATTGCGTGTAATAGGATTGCGCGCAATGAAATAGTAGAACACGTTCTATTCCGTGCAACACCAATAAGATTGCACACAGCTGATCGAAATCCATTGAATGCGCATGCGCTATTTGTATTGCGCGCAATTCTATTGCACGCAATACGAAAAATTGCGAACTGTAAAGGCGGCCTTTAGAATTGCCCAACAGAACGCATTTTGTGTAGGTGAGTGGATATTTATTAAACAAATGCTTACAGAAATATACGTGCTCGGAGTGTAGTGACTTAAACTTATTATTGACCAAGCAATAATTTTTATCGATACGAAGCAATTAGAAAGTTGTAATCGATTAATAATACCTACAGAAAGTTTCGAGTATGTATTAGGTCCTTAGAATCCACATTTTTAACAAATTTTCCAGATATTGCCACTGTTTCATCTGTAGGGAGAAAAACTAAGAAATATTATGGAATCTGCGCCGTACACATTTTCTTGTTGGGAGTTTCGTAAAGAATTTTTATTAAATTTATTAATCGAGAATTGATATCTTAGAAGTGAAAAAGTGTTAAATATATTATTTTCCAACATTTATAAATAAATGTTTTTGTTTTGTGTGTGTGTGTTTTCTTTTTTCTTCTAAAATTAAAAAACATTGCATCAGTTTATTTCATTTATCCAAGTGAATCATTCAACTTTTACCTATACAGTAGTATCTCGACTTACGAACTTAATTCGTTCCTAGCTGTAGTTCGTATTTCGAAATGTTCGTATCTCGAAATTCGGTGAATGCATAGTAAAAAAATCAATTTACGCTTTATGTTTAACAGTCATGTATTGTTATGTATATTTTTCCGTTTCTTAGTAATAGGAGCTGTAAAATATCTTTCTAGTGTTGGTTGAATCTGCTGTTTCCCCAATATTCTTCTGAAATGGTTGATAACGTTGTCATTGTAAAGATTAGTTGCTATGGAAACAACAGCTTCATCTGGATGCCACTTATTCACAGCTTCGTTCCGCCGATTCCATAACTGTAATATTGTCTGTAGTTCATTTATTGTAATTTTTCCCTTCTTGTTTCCGTCGTCTTCATCCCCCGGTGATACCTCTTCTTCATTTCCTTCTTTTTGCTGTACTTGCCTCAACTCCTGCTACTCTTCGGGTAGTTAATTGAATGTCATGTTCTTCTATCAATTTGTCTATGTCTGCTTCGTTAACTTCTAAATTCATGGTCCTACTTAAGGAAATAACTGCGTCAAACCCTTCTTCATTTGTTTCCACATCACTTTCCTTCACAGCCTGAAGCCACAACTTTTTCCAGGCTGAGTTTAAAATTCTTACAGAAACATCTCCCCACGCTTTCTCAATCAGTTTTATACAATGAAGAATATTAAAATGATCCTTCCAGAATTTTTGAGAGTCAATTCCGTGTCTGTGGTAACTTCAAAACATTTTTGAAACATAGCCTTAGTATGGAGCTTTTTGAAATGTGCTATAACCTGCTGATCCATTGGTTGTAGAATAGGGGTGGTATTAGGAGGTAAGAACTTCACTTTAATAAAGCTAAATGTTTCAGCTAACTGTTCCTCCAACTGTGCTGGATGGTCGGGCAGACCTTTTTCTCGCAGACATCGTTATACTGTGGGAGCAAAAACTTTGGTAATCCACTCTGTAAATAGTTGTCTAGTTACCCAAGCTTTGTTATTAGCTGTCTACATTAATTTATTGACATTCTCCTTTTTAAAGATCCTAGGATTTTCAGAGTGGTAAACTAGAAAGGGTTTCAGTTTTAGGTCACCGTTTGCGTTTGCACAGAAAAGCAAAATGAGTCTGTCTTTCATAGGTTTATGGCACGGCATTGATAGCTTTTCCTTCGTAATAAATGTTCTCTTGAGCATTTTCTTCCAAAATAGTCCATTTTCATCGCAATTGAAAACTTGCTCTGGCTTGTAACCTGCTATTAGTGTTTTAAATTCACTCACAAACTCTTCAACTGCTACTTTATCTGCACTAGCCGTTTCTCCATGTCTAATAACGCTATGGATACCTGTCCTATTCTTAAATTTCTCAAACCATCCTTTGCTTTCTTTTAATTGTTCAGTAATTTCTGTACTGCATGATGACATTTGTCTTAAAAAATCTTAAATCGCTTGAGCTTTTACACAAATTATTTTATGATATACTATCTCCCTTCAGTTGTCGGGTCATTGATCCAAAGAAGTAGACTTTCCATTTCTTCAATTGTCTTATTCCGGTGAGATAACACGATAGATACCCCCTTCGCCACATTTAATTTCTTGTAATAATCTGCTTTCTTAAAAATTGTACCTATAGTGGATTTCGATAAATTAAATTTTATGTTGAAGATCGTATCTGGAGATTAAAATGTGGGTTGAATAAAGTTCGTATCACGAAAAATTCGTACCTAGAGCGGGTCGTAAATCGAGGTACTACTATATATTCTATTCATAAATTAAATACGAGAACAGCTATCGTATTTAATAATTAATATTAAAATTTGCCAAATAGTATACAAACAATATATTACATCATGTATTTTAGTATATTCAGAAAAGAATTAAAATAATCTTTTTATTTAAATTAGAACTTTCGAATTAGAGAAATTAATTTACTTAGAATTTGTAATTATTTTATAGACTTTGTACTTCTGAAACAAAGTAGGTGTATATCGCGTATTTGTTGGAGCGTATATACCTTCCTAATTACGTATGATCAGAATTTTGTGGGAACAAATATTCTGAAAATTCGTGCCAAACATTTTCTGTACATGCCCGAATAGAATCAAGGTCGCCAAAAAACAGGTCCCGAAACATCAAAAGTTCTGACAGTTCCGTCCTCTCTGGTTTATCCCGTAGTATTATTCAGCTGTTAGGGTTCCATGCACTTATTTTTAACAATGACTCTCATACAATAACACAAATTCCCAAAACAGAAGAAAAGAATAATGAATTATATCTCCATCAATTTCAGAAATAACACTAAAGAATGTCAAGGGAATTACGGATATATATACATATATAAAAAACTGCCATCATGCACAAGGAATTAAGCGAGAATTTATGACCGCTAAAAAAAGAAATAAGGATTGCAATAATAATTAAGTTGAGCACGACAATAATATTTAACAACATACGGTAATAACAAACAAATATCACAAGCTTCAGTGCAACACAATCCTCCAGAGAATTCGAAACAATAGAACAATTTATTTTATATAGAGAGAAGCCATAAACAATTTTCCTCTTCACATTTTTTTTTTATCCTCAATTCCGTTTAGGTATATATCGAGGTTACGCAACGCAATCTCTTCGCCGCGATATTCTTCTCTGTCTCTCTCCGACAATGAACGCACGTAAGTACACATCGCCGTTCTCATAACTGACATATTTATCGGACCGCCAGGCATTTTAAGTGAATCACTTTAATGCGGTTTAAAGCATTTTATTTATAGGCAGTTATTAGCGTCGATAAGGTCGAATTTATCGACGTATCGTTTTTTATTATTATTAGGCCGAAGTAACGTCGAGCACTTCATTTCAGTCTCCGTGCGATGCGTATCATGAAAAATATAAGACGTTCCTCAGATGAGCATTTTTGATTTAATTGCTCAGACTAGCAATTCTTCCAAACAACTACAAATTCCTTGATCCGGGCGAAATACCTCCAATCAGAACTGCGTCAAATATAGCTAAAATGTAAATATGTAGAACTACAAATACACATCAAAATAATCTAAGGAACAGGCGAGAAAATGCATTTCTGCTCCATATAGCTGATTCATTGTTTGTTATCTGTGAAGGTATAAGTCGCCCATCATTACTTGTTTACTTTTAGAAACGGTTAAGAATACTTAATGGTAAATGTATGTGCTTAGAACAGAATTATATACATTTATTTTGTCCTAACCCCACTCCGTAGTTTAGTTTTGTTACGTCCCCATATTTAGATTTAAGTTCCTTTAGTTCTAAAAGTTAATAGTGAAGACATCTTTCCCTTTTTCGATTCTTTCTTTATTCTGTCAGACACCCTCTTCATTCTGTAATTTACGACCACTAGAGTTCCTTTGTACACCACACGCAATCACTTTTGTAACCCCACCAAGGGAAAATGGTCAGTGTAACAAGGGACTACTAGTTCAAAACCATATTGTAATAAGCAGTTCTGTTCCGACATTTCAAGCGACAATGCATTTGTAAATATCTTAGTATGTAAATATATGAAATTACAAAAACAGGGTTTTGTGTGTTTTGTTATTTAAATACATCAACGTAGTGGTGACAAATCCAACACCAACGCATTCACAAAATTCTACAGTCTGTTTATTTAGAAATAATTTTCAAAATTAATAAATTTTTACTAAACTTACTGCTGTGTACTGATGGTACCAGCATAAATGCAAAATGAATTAAGAAAAAAAGAAAATTTAAATCGACTAGCTCAACGGATAAAAATAAAGGGCGCAAAAGCCACTTTTTGTCAACGCAGATATTATCCTCCTTGGTTCAACAAAGACATAATTGATTGCTTGCGAAATAAAGACTCAAAACTTAAGAAATATAGAAAGTATAGGACAACATATTGGTATAACCAGTTTAAGTATTTGCGGTCTCAAGCGAAATCTCTTATTAATATTGCTTACAGAGATTATATTAGTAATGTCGAAAATTTAATACACTGCGACCCCAAACAATTTTGCGCTTTCATTCAAAATAAAAGAGGTACTACCAGAATCCCTGGCGTTGTTAGACATAATAACAATGAGTTTTCTTCCCCCGATTCCATTGTAAATGCGTTTGCAGATTACTTTAATAGTGTATACACAGATTCTGTTACTGGTGACCTACCTAATTTTTCAGATGTGTCAAATGAGCTTATTAGCGTTCCATACTTTACCATGGAAGAAATCGAGTGTGCTTTGAAATGTTCTAAAAATTCCTTTACGGCTGGCTTTGATGCCATTCCCAGTTTTCTTATTAGAGATTGCGCAGGCATTTTTGCAAAGCCCTTGCACATCATATTTAATTTAATATTAGAACATTCTAAAATGCCATCAATTTGGAAAATAGCGCATATATGTCCTGTTCTGAAGAAGGGTGACCCATCTGAGCTTCATAACTATCGACCCATATCACTAATATGCAACTTTGCTAAAATTTTTGAAACTGTTTTATATAAGCACATCTATTCCTCGATTTGTAATTTAATATCCCCAGTACAACATGGTTTCATGCAAAATAGGTCGACGGTAACTAACTTGGCTTGCTTCACCCAATTTGTTTCCGAAGTTATTGATAACAGGGGACAGGTCGACGTAATATACCTGGATTTTCAGAAGGCATTTGATCAGGTAGATCATCATGCTCTTTTAGCTAAAATGCGTTCCTTCGGCTTTTCTAACTCCCTGTTAGATTTCTTTAAATCTTATTTGCTAAATAGGAAACAATGTGTCAAGTACCGTAATTTCATATCTAAGTTCATTATCCCTACATCAGGCGTCCCGCAAGGCTCGAATTTAGGACCACTTCTATTTTTAATTTTTATTAATGACCTTGTTAATGATATATCCTGTCAAAAACTGATGTTTGCTGACGATTTAAAGTTGTTTGCCTCTATTGATTCTGTTGAGGACTGTAGAGTACTTCAATTAATATCAACACTGTTGTTTCCTGGTGTAGTAAATGCAGGCTTTCACTTAATGTTTCTAAGTGTAATTCTATGATTTTTACTAAAAAGATCAACCCCGTTACTTTTTCTTATACTATCTCCGATACTACTTTAATCTCTGTAAGTTTAACGAAAGATCTGGGAGTGTTATTTGATCCCAAACTTTCCTTTTCTCATCACATAGCAGATGTTGTCGCACGTACCTTTAAAATTTATGGTTTTATTTACCGCAATTGTAGAGATTTTCGTGATACCAGACGTTGCGTACTTTGTTCTTTCTTTGATACGCTCTAGTTTAGAATATGCAATTTTAATATGGTTTCCTATTTACTCAATTCATATAAATAATATTGAATCGGTTCAAAGAAAGTTTTTAAAGTTTCTTTATTTTTTAGCTGAGGGATCTTATCCACTAAGGGGTTTTGATTATGGGATACTTTTAGCCAAATTCAACTTTGAATCATTGCAAGTTAGAAGAATGGTTAGTTTGATTAAATTTTTATTTAACCTGGTGCATAATAGAATCGACTGCCCGTGGCTTTTACATAAACTTAACTTTTTCATACCTAGGCTGAATTGCCGCTATCACCCTACATTTTATTGTGATCAACATAGATCCAATGTGCTGCTCCGATCTCCCGTCTCATTAATGTGTGATCACTTTAATAGACTTTCAGATGTATGCGACATCAACAATGATGGCTTGAAATTTATTGTAAAGTGTGCTTACGCCTCTTTCAATCAGTTATAGTCTATTTTCTTTTTCTTTTTTTTTTTCATTGTTTTCCTGACTACTTCATGATATTATTTTGTTTTTTGAATTATGTAAGCAAATTCTTATAGTTTTCTTTTACGCTTAAATCTTAGTTTGTAAGAATGAATGATTTCTACTTTGTTAATGCTCCTTCGCATGTACTTTTCTTTTTCCTCTATGTATTTTCCTGTAATTGGGTGTTAAAAACCTGTTGGAAATATGTTATTATTATTATTATTATTATTATTATTAAAAGAATACTTAACCTCAAGGTTACCCTCACAATTAAACTAATCATGAAAAGTAAAATGTGGGCGTTTGAAAAATTGACTTTCATAAAATACTTGAAAAATAAAAGAACAGAAATGTTGAATGACGTTAACAATCATTAATTTTATTATTATAAAAAAAAGGAAAGAAAATATTTAATTACAATTACGCAGGAAAAATCAAACCTTAGACTGAGAGTCCTGGCCAAAATCAAAACCTGCTTGAATCTAATTTACTAAAGGACAATGCAAGTCCTTTAAACGAACAAAAGAGGTAAATTTGTTCTAGAAAAAAAAATTCACAAAAATCCACGTGATCTCAAAATTACAACACACTAATATAAATTTCAACGTGGACAAAACAAGTAAAATTTTACAAAATTGAAATTTAATTACAAGCACAATGCTTCTTTTCACCTAAACCGAGGTGATTAACAAAGAAAACTAAATTTGAAAACTAAGAAACGGAAAAATAAACTCTTTAAACTAAAAGAACTTTCTAGGACAAATATAATAACGGATCTTATACCTAATTTGTGTACACAATAATATAATGCCAATTATTAATGAGAGAGTTCCCTGATCGATGAAATAATATCAAAATAAACGAAACAAAATTTAAAATCAAAATGAAATACCAAAATGGCAACAATGAAAATAAATTTAAATGTACTTACACGCTATCTTTCAAGGAACTGCCCTTCAGGGGCCCAAACATCGCATACATATAACAAACAGATGCGTGCCAAAGCAGCGCATAAATGCAGAGATCATAGAAGAAGAATTCTTCTAAGAAGGACACAAACTACATGATCAAATAAAAATATATTAAAGAGTGAAACAACTTCAACTGAACATTTAAATAAATAAATTAAACAAATCAATTCAATTAACAAAATCTTACTTAAAAATAAAATATTCATTTCTGAGAGAATTTGCCCGACACATTGATAAAGATTAATCTCTAAAAATAAAATATCACTGAATTTACGAACCCCGGGGTCCCCAGACCACAGCATTACGTAGAAAGAACAATAACAATCAAGAAGTGACAATGAGTGCAATGTTAGTACCTTGTGGAACCTCCACGAGTGTTGACCTTTCTGCACTTGTTTGGCATACTCCTAATCAAGTGGTCCAGCTCTTATTGATTTTACATACGTGTAGAAATCTATTAATTTATGACGTATAACGACTTTCAAAGATTACGCACATAAAAAAAATCAATATAAAAGAAACTGTACTTAAGTTAAGAATATCATTGTTTCATATATACGTAAATAAATATATTCATGGATCAAAAATAATATTTATTTAATTTTCAAGAAAAAAATCTCTTAGTCCAAGAAAATCGTTCGTTGAATTAAATAAAACTTACTATTAGCTGAAGAATTGCCATCTCAGCCTAACTATCTAGATATTCTTAGTATAAGAATATTTCTGATTGAATGAAGCTTGTCTTGCAAAGAAATTTGAATTTTACTCCAAAAAAGCAACACAATCCTAATTCAAGAGATTAGCTTTGATTGGAAAAAGAAGACTTTTACTTGAATTAAATATCTGTTGTTTTGAAAGAAGATTGTAGTTAGGATATGACTGCTGTATGATCTCAATCAATTTTGTAGATAGTTCCATGCTTTATTGCGTTGCCAATATAATAAATTTGATACAATATGTAAGGTTATAACACCAATTAGACTCACATAAACATTTTAAAATTCACGATCTGCTTCACTCATGGTAATAAGGAAATTCATAAATAGAATTCCACACACTATCCAACAAGATTTTTTAACTTCATGTTTAAATTTCTTAAAGCTGCATACGGGAAAAAAAATAATTCTCATTTTTTGTTAAAATTAAGCGAAACTAAATATTTAATAATAATAATAATAAATATCGCTAATATTGTTTATAATTGGCTTTACAGCTTCAATTCTACTCTCCCATCTGTTCCTATCCAAGAAAGTTACCATTGTTGTTATAAAATAATGCATTTTATGTACCTCTAAGTGTCAAACATTGTTTTGATAAATACAAAACAATATAAATTAAACGTTCCATCACGGATTGCCAATATCTTTTCAAACAGCCTTTGTTCCGTTGCATCAGTGGACCAATGAAGACACTCTGAATATATAGTAGGGAACAAACAAACGTGTTTTAAGAGTGTTATATTTCTTGCACGAGATATTCTATAAGCATTTTTGTAATTGAACATTTACTATCAAATACAATAGTGATTTATTTATTATATGTGTGCCCTGTCTGCACAAGAATAATTACTTATTTCAAATGCAGATATATTTGAAAAAGGTGAAAATTTAAAAAAAAATATATTTACTTAACAGAAGAAAACGATTCTAAGAACATAAGTGTGTAATTATGTCAAAATTTCTTTTAATACATTTTTAATATGTCGTTGAGGAAACCTGAAGCAACTTCAGTTATGGTATGAAATATGGTAATATAATTAGAAGTTAAAGGCTGATTTTTATGAAGCCAGAAGCAAGTCAAGACAGCAAGTAATCAGCTGCAAAGTACTTGCTCTGTGTAAATATCTACAAGTCTCCTATTTGAGACAAGGCAAGTACGATAAAAGCTGTCAGGTAAGCTAATGAGACAGTCAAATGAAAAGAAGCAGGTTCTTTTTGCAATTTTGCATAGCACCATCCAATTGCTGTTTCATTTAACCAAGCCCATAATCCAATAAGAAATTATATTCTGAATATTGTCTAAATAATAAAAAGAAATGCAATTAAACTATATCATAATCGCATATATTTTCTTTTAGATTTTGAATGACATTACACCAGCTTTGTAGAAAAAAGAAGTTGTGCAATTTCTCACTGGCTGGCGAATTTCATTTTATGCATATATTACTATACACATATGAATTACATGTAATGAAGCCCCAGTTTCTATAATTCATAGTAAATAAGTAAGTATGATAAGATCACCAGGCATCTGGTGATAATTAATTATCCACTCAACCATTCTGCAATACGAACCGATTATTATAAATTAGACCCATCAAACGCATCAGATTCGCACATCGCGGTTTCATATATACACATTACTTTATTCCTGGTTTAATTTGTCTATGTGCATATGCTATGAATGGATACACTCACATGTGTATATCTTATACGTGGCACACTGCAATAAACATAATTCACAATCAGTTAAACATTTCCAAGTTGAAACGCGTCAGCGGCATAAATTACAGTTACATACCGAGGCGAAGACAGGCCCGGTGTTTTGATAAAAGGAAGATACCGACATCGATAACACCGACTGGATGCGATTATGCATAGAATTTTTCTTTTTACTGTTACCAACGATGCCGTATGGTGTATTTTTAGATAGAAAACGTGTCAGAAATTCAACATCAGATTTCCTGATGTAAATGATTGCTGATATCGAAATGCGACAAGAGAAATATAAATAAAGGTTGAAATTTATTCCTATGAGGGCTAGATATTTGATAATTCACTTTTATAGTGTAATATCCGCCTTATTTATGTATCATGTATTAATAAAAAAAAGTTCTTATGTATATAAAATGAAGAATAAAGCATGGTGACGACAATATAAAATATCAATTCACACACAGTTTATAAAATAGAATTGTAATGGTGTATATGTACTGTAGTGTTGAATAAATTTATATTATTTAATTGTGCCATTATCAGTTTCACTTTTATCTGTTTTATAATAATAAAAAGGATATAGAATATCTCAGTAAACATTCACATGACTGCTAGGTAATGTAGGAGACCTCTGCATTTGGCAGGCCCTTCAAGACATTCAAGATATTTTCCTTTAGAATTTCCCTTTCATGAAGTAAAGATGATCAGCATTGAAATACCTACGCATCGAAATCAAATATTGGAATTTGAATATTATATATTTACAACAAATTTTGACAGATCGAAAATGGATCGAGTTCAGTTAGAAAGATTTTTTTTTACAGTGTATTTGTTTCACTTAAATTTAGTTTAATAATGCTTTTATACGTATTTGCAATCCATGTTCTGTGATATGTCAACAATAAGACAGGGAAAATTGCTGGAATTCGGTTTGTCAAAAATTGACGTGTATGCCAGGTTGCATACTCATTGTACAGTTAATATTTTAAGATTGTTAATTAAGTGTAGCAATTTGTTTTGTAAAATTCAAAATGTATTTTTCCGATGATGTATCTATACCCACCTACCTTTATTTTATAATGAATGTAAGGTGATTCCATAAGTTTGCAATAATTGTTTTCTTTTTTAATTTAGCTTAAACATTTCATAGTTCCATTTGATCACATGGCCATTCTCATATATTAGATATCCTATATTCCCGGACTTTTCTGAGGCAACTTGCAGCCCTTGCGAAGACAATCGCTATCGATGTCTGTTGGAAAATTTCAATTCGAAAGCATTCACTAACCAACCTCCGTGAGAGACGGGCGTGTCTCGATTAATTTTTATAGGTTTTAACGACTATTTTGAAAAAAAAAACCTATTTATTCCAAATTCCAATCTCAAAATGATGGCTAATTTTAAATAAAGCTTATCATACTAGTAGTACTGTTACCCACATTTTGCACCTATATAACTGTTGGATAAATTTTCTCCAACGACATATTATTGATACCCTGACCAGACTTGCTGCTCTGATCCTTGCCGATTTATTCTTTCCAAAGGTATTCTGCGTCCACATGAACCTAAAAATAAACGTATCATTTTAATTCGTATCTAAATGTTAATATACTTATAAGAAATCTTATTTTAAAGCGTTCGAGAAATTTGCTTGATTAGGAATTTCGTATGTAACCGCCGACCAGTTTGTGAGCACCGGTGGCAGGATAAGGTGGCTGTTCTAATTTTACTAGTTAATATGTATTCACGGCATGAACCGAATACCCAGTAACTTTTACTTTCAAATGTTGCATATACTGATCTACTCGTCATTTAAGTATAGAATTACACAGCTAGAGGCCTTGAAAACGCGGGAATTTTAAAATTTAAAATTAAACGTATTTATTTTTTATGATGAATTTATATTGCAAAACTTGGAATTACTAACTAAAAACGTAATTGTTATTTAACAAGCGAACTCATTTTACGTGCTTGAGATATTTATATCCTTACTTACTTATATGTTGTTTTTACACGGTTTCACATTTCGAAACTTTTATAAATAAAAATCTCATGTGTTTCAAACTTAAATGTTTTTTTTTATCTCACAAAGTTAATCAACAACCTTGATACTGGTTATATAAGAGTTTCATGCACACTATTTCACTTAAACTAAACAGCTTAACACTGAATATTGGATAAGATGACATTTGAGCATTTACAGTATCTCCGATCACACTAAAGATTAACTGAGATATCTATCTATTCGTAATTTTTTTAATGCTAGCGCCTCCTCTAAACTGTTGCAGTCAGAAATTCTCACCCCATACAAAAATAATAAAATAGATAGGATGTTTAAAAATTGGATTTTACTACTTTAATTAAACCATTATATTTGGAAAAATATTTTTTTCATCCGGGCTGTGTGCTACCTTGTAGCATTACTGGACATATATCGGTGAAACCGTATATTTAAAAAATTGAATAAAAGGACATAAATATACTAAAAATTAGATCGTAAGATCTTGAAAAAATACGAAATAACGCTAAATCATACATTTGATTTTTAACAATATAACAATTTTAAACAAAGACATAAATAAACACAATTATATATTCTAGGTATTTGATAAATATAACTTAGGCGGCCATAAGAACGTGTTCCTTAGTATCTTAGAGCTTATATTATCTGATAGCATATTGTATTTCGTCCAATTATTTTGTTAATTAGCCCTTAATTGTTAAAGTTAAAGCGTGTAAGTGTTATGCGATGGAGATTTCATTAGTAAGGAAGGATTACTGTTATCGAAGTACGTATATACGAGGCGCTGTATACTATAAAGATTACTTGTTAATTATAATAAATATAAATTGTACATGGCTTGGCTTCTTATTTCTTAATATTTATTTCGTGTTACAGTGGTTGTATTTTATTCAACTGTATTTTGTCTTTATAAAACATTCCAAATTAAAGGGCTAGTTACCGGTGAAAGTAGTAACATAATCACAAACATAACCTAAAGAGAAGGCGTCGTTTCATCCATGTTTCATCGTGTTTTATTTCAGAATTTTACATACGGACACCATGAATTGTTGTGATTACTTTTGAAAATAGTAACAAAATAACTCTGTAGATAAAGTATAATGTCTAGAACATCTAACTTATTGTATTTGTCTCTGACTTTGATTATCAAGTTACGTTTCCACCTGAGAAAGATAGTGGAACTTATGTGTTTCTGTTACTTATTTACGAAAATGTTTCACAATGTTTCTAAATTTTCCGTACAGATGTTACAGAAAGTTCTTTATTTATAGTAACAAAAAAAGGAATACAACAAAATAAGATCTTAGTTTGTTGTAGGCAAACATTAGCTTTCCAAATTTTTTTGAGCAGATATTTAAAAATAAACCTTTCATGCCTATTCAATATACAAAGAATTTGCAACTGCTGCGCCAAGCCTAGATGATTTAAGTAACATTTACAAAGTTTATAACAACCAGGAAAACAAAACAGTCACAATTTAGTTGCATTGCCCAAAGTGGGTTACTTCTTATAAATACGAACTATCAAAAAACACTGAATTTCAACATCCATTCTAAACAACTTTCCTAAGGATTATTTTTTAATAAAAATGTTTATTAGATTCAGAGTATAAATTCAAAAATATATCCAGGATACAAGAAGGAAATTAAAATAGATTAAGGAATTTATAAATTTTGCAATATATATTTTAATATTATATAAATAAACTTTTTTTCACTTAAAACAATTTTTGCTTTTCTTGTATCTCAACTCTGGTAGATGTTGTTGTCTGCTCCCTCACACTTAACATAATCATATATTGAAATTTCTTTTATATTCGTTTTCCTACCAAAATTACTATTGCATTCTCCAGTTACCAGAACACAAATTTTCTTGCACATTTCTAGTTGGTTACTGCAGAAGATAATATTCGAAATATTTTAACGATATTAAAATTCCATTATAGCAGTCGTATTAAAGTTTACAAAATCAAAAGCTCAAGTGTTGCACCTTATACTTCCCTAATCTTTGCTTCAACTTTAATATATTAAATGTTCGTTACTAATATGAAACTCACGCATCTTCACTAGACGATAGATCCTTTTTCGTTAAATACAACTCCCTGTATATGTTTATATAATTGAATTACTAATAATAAATGCTTTGATTTTTTTTGAACATGTCTTATGTCTATCTTCTTTTTTTGATTTTTTTGACAAGTAATTTTGTTTAATGAAAGTAATTAAGTACTTGTTTAAAGTAAAGGTTTTCGAAAAAGAATTAATTAATGTGACGCAAATACTATGGCAGAAACTGTTTTCTGATTTCACGAATGCATCTGAAGTCGAAAAATAAATCCTAATGAGTAGAGACTGGATTATATGCAAAGAAAAAATGGAATATATGCGCATATACATGCATCGATTTTTGAGAAAATATGCAAAAAACCTGGGGCATAGATATAATTGGTGCATTTTTTAACTTTGCAATACATTCTAAACTAAAATTAAAGTCGAAATCGTTTACTGTTTCACCTTTTAAAATTTTCTTCAATTTCAAATACCGCGCATTTTTATGTATCACTTTTTTAAATTTATCGTATATAGAATTACCTATTGTACCCTTAACCTTCTTACATAGTATATCAAATTCGTCTACTATTTCGACTAATTCCGAGAGCGACATCCCTTGCGTTTCTAGTTGACGAATGGAACTTGAAACAAAGCTATAATTTGACTTAATATACAAAAGGTTTTGTAACAATTCTGTTGATGTTACTATCTTTTTACAGTTTTCTAGAACAATGCAGTCAGCAGTGATTTCAAGAATTACATTTTTTATTCCTTCAAAATTATCGGCGAAAAAATTGCAGCCTCTAACCATATACCCCATCTCGTAATAATCGGTTCAGGAGGCAACTTAACACCGGCAAGTCGCTTTTTATAAAATTGGATTCGTAAAGGTGCTTTTAAAAATACTTTTTTGACATTGCTAATTAAATCATTAATCAAAGGGAATTGATTCCTAATGTCTTCGGCTACACGATTGAACCCATGAGCTAAAAAAGTGGTATGAATAATGTTACTATAATTTTTTTTTTAAATTTTGCGCGGTTTTTATCATGTATGGTGCAGCGTCGGGCAACATTAGTAAAATTTTTTCACAAGGTATACTTCCAGGTAAAAAGAAATTTGATAAATCTTCTTGAACGAATTGGGTAATTTTCACATTATTTGTTTTTTGAAGTTCTTTACAATAAATTAAATATGATTTACCTATAATATCTTCATGAAGAATTCCTATTAACAAATGGGCAATATAACGGCCACACTTATCCGTACTTTCATCTACCATGATATAAATAAAATTATTTCCTACCAATTGCTGAATTTCTGCTATTGTTTGCTGGTAACAAGATGTGACACATTTTTTTCGTAAATTATAATCCTCTAAAAATCATAAAAACTTTCTTGGTATCTGTTAAATATCAATATTGATCTACTGCAACCTTAAAAATGCAACATAAATCCATATAACATTAGCCCCCATAAATATTTCAAAGAATACGAATTAAATAAATAAAAAATCCAGTTATCAATGCTGACTTAATACAACCCTGACCCGACTACTGTACACACCGCAGACGCTACGTCGGTTTTTATATACCCAGTCCGTTTGGTTCAGAAAGCACGAACCGGGTACTCACCTCATAAATATTAAACATTCGTCCGTTCTCGCCGCAAATTAAAAATGACAAATACATACGAACGTGCTCGCATGTTGTTACTCTGATGGTCTGTATGTAAGCAAGCACGGGTTTGTGCGGTTGGACTTCGATGTTTCTTCCACTTTTACGACAAGCGTGATGAGTGTATTTTGTTTACGTACGCGGTACATGTGTGTAGTACGACGTCCTATTTGTTTTCGTTTACTTTCCTTGTGGCGGGCAATTCGTCGTATTGAGTTTGTTTTCCTTTCGCCAAGTTATGGGATTTTGTTTTTTTTTTAATAATTTTCACGGAATTTTTGTTTCTAGTATATGTTAGAATCGGTTTCTTCAATATTTTTTTTTAAAGCGTGATCAATTCAATTTCGGTCAGCCAAAAATTCATGAATTAATATCTGAAACATAGGGTTCATTCAATACTAGTGAGTACTCGCAATTTATCGATTTCAGTCGATACTACTATTTATTGTGTCGTAATAATAAAGTCTATACTAAATAAAATATCGACTGATAGACAATGGTATCGAATGATATCGAAAAAGGGAGTACCTTTGGGTGTCTCTTAGATAGCGCACGACATAAATGGGATTTTAAGCTGACACTCTGCGCCATCTAGATACATCCAATGGTACTTCCATACGATAGAATAACTATATATAAAGAAATATACCTAAAAAACAAGGATGCCACTCATATCTATTAAAAGATTTGGCTACCAGCTGATTATGTTAAACTTCATAAATCAACATTTCTGTAAGTTATTTTAATCTATTTTTATAATATCTGGATATAAAGCCCTAGAAAATTTACAATTACAAATCTATGCTGAATAATTAAAAGTAAAATTTTAAAATATTTTCCAAATAATTATGCAATGAATTGAAATACAGGGTGTTTTGAAACATCGTTTAAAGATTTGAAGGGCATGTAGTACGATCGAAAATAAGGTTAAAAGTCATAATAAACATATGTTCACAAATCAACCGTTTATGAGATAACAGCGAGTGTTCCTAGTAGTACATGGATATAACATATCCCAGTAAACAGGTACTTATCAGCTATTGTTTTATGACAGTGTAATTTGACGTTTTGTGCAATTTGTAGCAATTACAATGGTTGCGTATTCTAATGCTGAAATGAGTGATATGATGTTCATGTACGGTCGTGCTAATGGGAATTCTTTACAAGCAAGTCGCTTCTATGCTGAAACGTTTCCTGATCGCCAACTGCCTTCGCATGTGAGGTTACAAACGGTGTTTCAACGACTAAGAGAAACTGGTTCGTTTTGAGAAGAAACTAGTGTTAGAAGAATTTCGACCCACGTGGGTGTAAGCAGCAATCTTGTTTGGAGAACTCTGCACGAGCAACTCCTATACTCCTACCATATCCAACGGGTACAAGCTCTTACTGCTCCGGATTATCAAGGTTTTCTGTGAGTGGATTTTGCGAACAGCTGCTGATCGGCCAGATTTCGCTGATAACATCCTTTTCACTGATGAAGCTGGTTTTACCGTAAATGAAATATTTAATTTCCACAACAATCACGTTTGGTGTGACGAGAATCCTCATGCTACCGTTGAAGCCAGACACCAGCAACGTTTCTCTCTAAACATCTGGCTAGGCATGATAGGGGAACGGTTGTTAGGACCGATTGTTTTGCCAGAACGATTAACATGTCCTGCATACTTCGAGTTCTTGGAAAACACTTTACCTGAACTTTTGGAAGATTTACCTATAAGTCTAAGACTGAGCCTCTGGTTTATGCAAGATGGAGCTCCACCGCACTTTACGCGTGCTGTTAGGGAACATCTTAACAATGAATTTCCTGGGAGAGGGATAGAGCGAGCAGGTCCCATTGCTTGGTCTCCAAGGTCTCCCGATCTAAACCCGTTGGACTTTAGTTTCTGAGGTTATTTGAAAAAGTTTAGTGTACGCAACACCGGTAAACGATCTTCCAGAGTTGCGCCAACGAATAGAACACTGTTGCCAGATAACACTAGAAAAACCCTTGTTTTTTGAAAGAGTGCGCGCTTCCTTTGAAAGCTGATGTGGAATCTGTGTCGAAATGGAAGGACGTCATTTTGAACATCTTCTTTAGTTATAATCTGTTTTATGTTAAAATGCAATAACATGTTAATAAAAACCGCTAAAGCAAACTTATTCTGCAATTGCAATAAAATCGCTCTTATCTCGTAAACAGTTAATTTGTGGACATATGTTTATTATGACTTTTAATCTTATTTTCGATCGTACTACATGCCCTTAAAATCTTTAAACGATGTTTCGAAACACCTTGTATGTACCATAAAAATTAGCTTATTTTTTGATCTATTTTAATGACATAGTAGGTATCGAATGTATTTAAGTGAGTACTCGTAAGTATCGATACTTCTAATTGAGTACTCAAATCAGTATCGCAAACCTCAATCGATACCACGATGAGTACTTGGTATCGTAGATGAATTGGTATTGAATGTACCCCACCTAAAACTTATCGGCTACACTACAGTCACTACATCATATTTGTATTCGTCGTTGACAGCAGCACTCTTTGAGTTATAGAGTACGTTTACATCGTATCTTTAACCAGGATTAATTATTACCCTCTTTAATAATCAGGTTTATAGGTAGCCGCTTAGTATATTTTGGTGTTTCTTGTAATTTCGTTAATTTAGCGAGTTTCTTTTTTATTTCCTGTTTCTATTTACGTCCTGTTTCGTTTTATATTCACTATTAACTGTTCTTTTGAGAGCTATAGCGTTTTTCGTCCGATTTCCAGGTTAGTAATGTCAATTTTAATGATGCTGTCATTTGTGCTTGATATATTTATTTTTATATATATTACAAACTCTAAGAAAGAATGGGATCAGAGCAAAGCGCTCACAATGCTGTAGAATATTACATAAAATGTCCGCAATGACAGAAAAATTCGAGAAAATAATTTGGCGAATTAAACAGACACTTAAGTCGGCAGTACGGCTGAGAAGAAAGGGTGCATCATTGCCAATCTTGCGGTACCGGTTGTTGGTTGGGTGACCATTCGGTTTATCAATTAACTGCTATTTATTTAGGATTTCTATGACAACCATCATCAAATAAAATTCAATTTAACAAATGCGCCTGCTTACAACAAATATTGTGAAAATTTCGGTTAAAATTTATTCCTGGGTAAAATAACCTGAAAGTGTTGCGACAAAATTTCTTAGAAAAATTCTCACCAAAATTTTCGGAATAATTTTTGGTATAATTTATGTAAAAATTCTCGTATGTGTAAAACGGCTCTTAATGGAACGATATGATGTTGCGCCATGGAGCGCTCGCCATTCAACTGATTTGTTATTAGCTACTTGGGATATGTTAGTTGAGGGCGGTGTAAAACTTTTTTTGGACTAGAGCTCACATAGGTACAATCAGCAACGAAGGGTGGATCTATTGGCGAATCATTTAATTATAGTACAAACATTTCAATTGTTATGGAATCTATATAGTGCTTAGAATAGGTATGCTCGTGTAGTAGTCCTGGAGCACGGAGTTTAGGATGTTTAGAAATTATTTAGCTTTTCATAAATAAACTTTGTGCATGGTTGATACTTTTACAGGATAAAGATTTCTATGGGAAAAAAATATTTAATATAATCCAGGAACATATGACTTCAATTCTTTTCATTTCTTTTATTATTTTTTGCCTACGTGCCTATATTTTTGCAGAAATGATTTCAAATTAACATTGTTTAATCATGCTAATGGTATGTTAGACGAAATTAATGCACACACAGATCCCTATTATATTCTTCTTGTTCTGAGTTTCGTGAAGTTGATGCTACACATTGACGTATAGATTGCTGCACACATGCGGATTCGCATTAGCTTTTCAAATTTTCCAATATGTGATGGAGTTTTAGCGTGTTGAACAATCAGGTTTTTTCTCTCAGAAGACACCTACAACAACAATTGTCACTTTATATCAAAAGTTAAAGAATTTAAAAACAATTGTAAAGCTTTTAGTAAAATTAAACTTACCAGTTTACTGCAGGCTCGACAAAATATTTTGTCGCCATCCTTTACCAGTTCAGGATATGGCTTAATCCATAAAGAAATTTTGTTCGCTATACTCATTGTATGTACGCACAGTATTTAAAAACGTAACACAATTACATGCTGTTTCGCTCAAAGATATTCAATGAATGAATAGTTTATTTGGTAATTAATATTAATAAAACGTATTTACCATACCCCTTCTGCTAGGTGAAATTAAACACGTGCAGTTCTTGGAAAAAAGTATAGGAGGAACCAATGTAAAAGATTGAAGAATTGTCGGTTGTTGATCTACATTAGGAATTTTTACTAATAGAAAGGATAAGAAAAAGCTTAAATATGCAATATATGCAACTTTTTCTAAAAATATGTATAGAAATGCCTAAATATGCAATATATGCAATCACTAATTAGCGCTAATAATCCGGTCTCTACTAATCACTGTCAATGATACAATGAATTTTTATGATTTTTATTGATTCTTTTCGCTTCTATGAAGGCTTTTAAAACAAATACGTGATATTCTTCTCTTAAGAATAATCATAATAAATAATTTTCTTTCTTTTATTGCAACGGACACTAATGTTCCTGTAAGAATTCAAAATCATCAACTGACGTACACCGGATTAGATGGATTTCACCAGCTCGCTTATACACGGAGTCGTACCGGAGTTTATGATCTTACCATCACGAAATCAATTCTCTCCAAGGAAGCACCTTGTAAAAGTTTTACCGCCGCTAACGCCACCTCATACAATAGAAAGGGATCGATTTCCTGTCCCCTCTTTCCCTCTGCGGGCTCTTTCATTCCCGTTGTACCGTTGCTGAAATGTATCTACGTAACATTATACTTTAGCATCAGCGTCAGCCATTGCTATCGCTGTAACGCCAGGTAAAACTTCCGAAAGTAATGAAAAGAAAAAAAAAAGAAACAGTGTCACCGCCCATCACCGAGCAACGAAGCCGTCTCATGTCGTCTAGCCGCGACCGAATTGGGAGATCCGAGACTGCTGCCGCGCCGCAAATTTTATTAGACGGCATGTTCGACGTTGCGGGGGCGGTTCTGTGGGGTGCGCTAGTTATGAATCCCCCGGTAAGTCGTGGTAAAAGCATTCCATGCGGTGCTGCCATTAATGTGGATGTCGTATTTTCCTTTTTATCCGCTTTCCATTCGATGTCGATCGACTGGGATCTGTTTCTTGCTTATTCTAGTTTTATCGATTGATGGAGAAGAACGAAGGAAATCCTAAGGTATTGCAGGCATTAATGTCGAAAAAGAAAAAAGGTATGGTTTTAGCAAAACAGTTAACCATAATAGAGTAGTGTTGGGATGAACTTACTTTCATTCGCAATGAGTACATATTGCAGTGAGAAGCTAGCTAGATAACGAATTAAACTAGTGATGGGTTGCTACGAAGCAAACTGCTATTTTGTGTGCGAAATTTGTGCGAATATTGTAAAACATACATGTTTCTGTAAATGTTTCTAAATACGTTATGTAAAGGGAGTATCGTGCGTCGGTTTGGATCAGAATCGCGCGCTCTTGAGCGTGCAATCTTTGTCGTATAGGGGTATTTAGATCGTCTTGATGACTTTGGGAGGCGCGTGGCGCAGAAGAGATTAATATTTGTTCAATGATTAAATTAAAACATTTTTACTGCGGTGCATGCATTATTAAATTGAAGAATTTAGTAAGTTTTTGTCAAATAGATTTGAGTAGCTTCTCTTATTATTAAAATCACATTGATATTATTATAATAATTGGCACTAAACTATTGCAATATATGTTGGTTGTATTTTATTCTAGTAGTATACTTTGGTGGTAACTTGTAACTGAAAGACTAACAATAATTTGTGTACGGTATTTTTATTTATATGATTTGGGTGGTGATAATAATATAAGGAACAAAGAACATAAAGCTATATTTATTTGATATAAATTCAGGAAACATTTTATTGTAAGTAACAGTTCATGTTTATCTTGTGCCATTATGTACGTGTCATAGATGTTTTTACCATAAAAAAAATTAAAAATGAACTAACAAACATAATAAAGAAAATATTTCTACAAATACTTATATTTGTGTTGTGTGTTTATAATAAATTGTAAGCGTACGCGGTAAAAAAAAAGCCTTCTAGAAATAACGAATATATGAACATCGCATCCGCTTAAGTAAATAAGAGAATAAAAAGTAAACAAACGTTCTCTAACAACTACATAGAAATATTGTTTTTGTCAAACCCAGGTGGAGGCAATTTTATTCCAAGTAATAATAGCTATTTTGTATAACAACTCCACACAATGTAAGTTTCGCTGATTAGTTTTCCTAGTTTTTATATCGATTTTGGTTGATAAATACCTATGCAAAAACACATAATACATATCATTATAGAAACTCGATCATTATGAAACGTAACCCCTCAGAATATTACTACGTATTATTGTTACTTGTTAGAATCACCGTTTTATAATTGATAGAAAATGCCATTTTATGCTTTCCTGTTCAAGAAACTATACTTTTTCATTTATTAATCAATTATTTATATTGGTAGATCATTATTAGTTATGAAAATATATACAATATCTAGGTGTATACACATATATAAAGTTATTCACATACGATATGCTGTGCTGAACCCCCAATTTAGTTTTTGTCATGTTTATTCCGTTCAGCCTTTGTCAATGTTTCCAGAGAATTTTCACAGATGTAGATTTTATTTTTATATAAGATAAAGTTAATGAGTTAATTGTTTAATTTATTTAATTAAGTGTTCAGTTTTTTTTTAAATTAATTTCATTTATTTAGATGTCTTTTATTTGCTCTTGTCTAGCGCCTTTTCTTCTAAATGTTGGCGTGTTGTTTGTGCAGCTGCGTTGTACGTAGTCGAGAGTAGGATTTTTGTTACAGGAACGACTGGTGAATTGTATGAGGCAGTTCCTTGGTCGACTGTCAGCGTGAGTACATGTACTTTTAAATTGTTTGCTGCCATTTTGTTAATACTTTTGATATCTTAATTTGATTCGCATAATTTGAATATATTTCGTCCATCAAGGAATTCCCTTAATAATAATGGTTATTATATTGGTGTGTGCACATTAAAGGTGTAACATCATTTATTATTTTAGTGCAGGAAGATATATATTTTAGTTGTAATTTTTTTTATTATATTTTAGAAAAATAATTTTTCCGTTTTTAATTTTTCTTTTTCATTTTGGTTTTTCAAATTCTGTCGGTACACAGCAGTATGTAAATATATGTATCTCCACTGGTTACTGAATCAAATAGAATCGTCCGCAATATAAATACATGCAAATATTGAGTGAATAGCGGTGACAAAACTCTGGGGCGATGTGCAAAGTTGTAGAAACAGTTTATCTATTTAACGTATACCGTTATTTAAGGAAAACTAGCAGCTGCTAACTTAAGAAGTAGTTTTATACATCACTAAATGAAACGGATGCTCAAAGTCACTTTCACTATATGAACGGATACATTTCGTGAGGGGCAGTAGCAAGCAGCTCCGTTTACGGCATAACTTTTATAATAGGTTACAGTTTAATTTTTAGGAAAATAACTTATTGATAAAATTAATAGTAAATTGTTTACATACACACACGTTGCTATAGGTTTATTCTCGTGAAGGCAATATGACACACTTCATACACAAGGCCATCTTTCATGCAATGAATGAAATAGACTGTTTGAAGTCGTGTTATGAAACGGGCGGATTTATCGTGAATGATAATGAAAGTTTTGTTCCCAAACACTGCAACACAGTTATTGTGAATGTCAATGTCAATCAGAAGAGTGATTGTCCAAAAGTTTGTCACGCGGTTCAAGTTTTTGCAATGTCGAACGTGAGTTCAACGGCAATTGGATCAAAATAACCCAAGCAACAAAGTGCTTCAAGAAACGTATAACATAACATGGCCAGCATTTGTCTCTGTAAGAAGAATTTGCCAGTGGATTGCACCGACCACTTGCGTATGCTAAGGCTACCATATAATTCTTAACTGGGTATGATCCGGAAATATTGTGAATTACGACTAATGTTCAAAGATATTCGAAATCAGAAAATTTACTAATTCCATCAGGAAGTATCTCAAATAAACGAGTGTAGAACTACAGCAACAGAAGAATCTAATTGCAAGAAGCCCTAATTTCCAAAGATTTCTGAAAAACGCAGGACGTCTTAGTGAATCAAAACTGTAGTAACTGAACTTAGTAAGACACAGCGGCTTGTGTGTTTAGGAATAGCAAGAGTTACGAGGACTACTCTTATAGCACCAATGGAATGCAACCTAGACCTCGTTCCTCTCCATTGGTGATAATGGATGAGTAAAATCAGTTTGCATGACATTCAGCAATTGAAGAAAACGAAAAAGCCGATGGGTTAGTAAGACAGAGATCATCTGCTTTATGTATAGGCCCTGCATCTCTTCTAGGAGTATCTAAAAACGCAGCATGACAGAAGTTAAGAAGTTGGGTCAAAAAGAAACAAAGAGAACACTGGAATAATACAACAACAATGATAAGACCTTGATTAAGGGACCATCAAAACCACTCGAGTCGGACGTCTAGATGTTTTCTACTAACATCTAACGTTCAAAATGTGACGACCGCCTTCAACATCTTGTAAATGAGGTAAAGCTTCAAATTTGTTAGCTTCGTGTTGGAGTTTCAAATGACGATCACCAATCTTCCCTGAAGAGTAACCTATCACAGGTTACTTCCAAACATCCACCCCCAGCAGCTTGATCGTGCCGCTTCTATCAGAGATGAAAGGGTACAGAACGCCAGGTTCAACCCTAGTTGAGATGTAGATTCACCGTTGACCACCATCAAAAAAGAAGGCTGACGCACGACTGTAGCTTACTAGGAATTATCTTCGCATCGTGACAGGTCTCCTAAGACAAAACACCTATAGATGTTCATCCCAAACACTGGAGATATCAATTGCAGACTGTGTATTAAGAGGACACTTACCATTCATTCGTTCATTCATTCAAGTTAGGGTGGGCACTTGATGTCCGGGCACTTGAGCAAGGTGCTCATTGTACCATCCCTATTGATTCTCTTATTTCCACTCAAGCAGCTTGGTGTTTTCTATAAAGCCCAGTATCTTCTCCCAGAAGCTAACATTCCCATTCCCTATCAGCGTTTTGGTATGGAGTTGACCTTCAGTCGACCTCCATTTCTTTGTTCTTTCTTTATCTAACCAAGTCCAGATCTCCCCTTCTTGCGGAATCCTTAGTAATCCCACATACGGGCTCTGGACCCATGAAGTGTCTCTTAGAGCCTTCCTTGGTTAGTTCATCGGCTATTACGTTGCCCTTTATATCCTCATGCCCCGGCACCCAAATCAGAGACACCGTGTTGTCTCGTGCCAGTGTATTGAGGAATAGTTTGCAGTCTCTGACACTTACCATATTCTATGTGAATGCCAGACTCTGGACGCAAGAAGACAAGCAATTTTTGGCAAGCCAATAATGGCCCCAGAGGATTGCTTCGATCAACTAGCTGGCTGTTATAATTCAATGGGTATAAGAAATGGGAGATCCAATACAAAAAGCCAAGAGGCTGCGGTGTTTGCCGAGTCTCCATGACAGACGGTTCCCACAACAAAATAACCCTTAAATAGATTAAATATTGCTCTGCCGCTGCTGATATTGCAAATAGGCGTTGCTTATTTATTAAATGGAAAATATTTTGTAGGAATAAGTATTACAAACTATTGGACTCTAACCTACAATTACTTTTTTGACACGAGCATGTCTAATAGATGTCAAACGGGATTCACTTTTCTTATCTTGCCCATCGCTAAGCATACTTAATAATTCTCTTTCCTGGACATAATTCAATTGTTTCGAATATCTACCCTCCATCAAGTATATCACATTTATCAACTGTAAAGTTTCACGTGAACGAAAGTTTTCCCCTTTATGGGTAGGCGTTATGCACTATAATTCTTTTCCAGTTTTATTTGTAGAATAAAAAAAAACGTTTGCCCAACTTCGCCCCCCTGCAAAGTCGATAACAGCTAAATCCTTATTTTCACCATCGACGGCCATTGCAGCGGATCCAAAACTCCGCCCCGTGCTTACACCATACCTTCGATGTACCATCGGCCCTACGTTTATAACGTCCATAATTTATATTTGGCGTTGGCCGTCGTGGCGTGTTGGCGTCGTAAAAGTGATCGTCGCCGTAAATAACTCCATTAAAATTAATAACTCGTCCGGCACAGAGTACACAGAGGCTCACGGGCTATCGCTCTAACTAATTAATCGAATATTTGATACGTTTGGGATGAATATTCGAGCGAGTTTAGGCAAGCCAGCGAATACGGTGCATCCACGCCACACAATGAGGCAGGATGACCTGAAAAATTACTGGTATTTTATTCTAATGTTAAAGTGAATCCGTAATTTGCAATAATTTTTCTTTCTTTCTATTTAGTTTATACCTTTAGCATTCGTTTCAGTTGCCTTTTGTATGGATATTTTCATATTTTAGATATTTATTTGTATTCTCCTTAGTTTGGTGACATGGTTCCATTATTGAGCATTTGAAGAGCGGATGGCCTTTTACCTAGACAATCGAAGTCTATGTCTGTCAGAATTTGTAATTCCCAACATTTACTCTCCATCATCCGTAAGAGATGGTTGTGTTGATGGTCGTTTCGTCAATTTGAGCGACACTTTTTCAAATAATCTTCAAACGACCGAAAATTCTAACCTACACCAATAAAGTAAACATTCTTAACAACTTCAAGCATACTCTGACTTGTACCTCATTTCCTGAAACTTGGACCCGGCTGAGCGCGGTTAACGTCGATTTTCCTACAATAAATTCCTTCCGCGCCACTGAAATTTGACTTAATTTACAGATGTAGGAACCTTCAGTGATGCAGACGTAAAGTACGGTCATATGCTAGTTATAGCAGAACTGAAACACTAAATGCCAATAAACCCAATGACAAAAATATCAACAATACAGCAACACGGAAGAACTTTCCAACTAACACATCATAAAGAAAATAGAAGAAGAATGAAATAACAAATTAAGGACTACTATGCATGAAGGAGATATCCAGAAGGATTGGGAACAAATACAGAAAGCAATTCAAGAGAACTTGCAATTGCAACATGTGCAATTTAGAGAATTCATTCATTCATTGGTTAAGTTAGGGTTGACACCTATAATCTAGGCATTTGAGCTGGGTGCTCATTGTACCGTCCCACAGTGATTCAGAACGCGAAAAACGCGATCGAAAATCATATTTTCAACTTTTTCGTACAAAGTTAAAATTGCAGTAATTTAATCTTGAATAGTTGCTCTATTTGATGATGTAAATAATATGCATCTTATTTACATAAGTTTTTTTATATTTGCTTTCAAACTTATATTATATATATTATATATTAATAAAATTGAGACGTTTGTACGTATAGAAATTAGGGTGTAATTAAAAAGACTGTACCACAAGCAAATGCGCTTATTTATTGATGTCATTATAATGTTGTTACACATTGCTAAGTGTATTTTTAAGTCGCCTTACTTATTATTGCATAATGTTTACATGGTACAAGAAAATTAATTGTTTGTAACAGGTAATCGGGTTATAAAAATTTGCCTCAAGTAGAGGATTAAGTTTAGTTCTACACAACCCTACACGGAAATTACCTCATTTATGTGTACATTAGCTATTTGGCTTTGTAAATTCAAGAAAATTGGCTGCCAATACTTGCCTATTCAGAACATATAAAAGAAAACCCCACTTGGTACCCGATCAGTTGAAACTCAACTTTGAGTCGAAACTTTATGCAGATTATTCTGTGCGCTATTTTCGAAATTTCTGAGGTTGGAGTGGTTATAAAAGATTGTGTTTTTGTGGCAATAGTTTTTTTGAAAAGTTGTAACATAATGGGCGCGAAGAAAATAAGTCGTTTGGTATTACACGAAGTCGCTATGAAGAATGACAATAAATCGACTGAAAGTAAAAAACGAGCAATGTATCGGTTTAAACTTGATACATACGGGCTTGCCGAAGAAGATAAATCAAGTAAAAATATTTTGTATTGGCTTGAACACATGTTTTTTCCAAGATATTTTCAATATTGGAAATCGTCCAATAGAACATCAAGTGTTTTTATTGAAAAGCATAATGTTTGGCTACAAGAAGAAATTATTTTTCCTGAATCTGTTTACTGCGATCGACCATCAACTTCGGGTATTCGAGGTCGTCCTTGCTGAAAGTTCTGTTGTCATAAAAGTTCTGTTGTCATAAAAAGGCGTAAAACCGAGGAGCTCAGAAAAAGTACTTCCGTGGAGGAACTTGTACATGTTACTGCAATGAAAGCACGAGAAAGTCTAGATAAAAGTACTGCCGATTTGATAATTGAAAGTACTTCAACTACACCAACTAGAGGCAAACGTATAATGGAAAAATGGAGGAGTCCCAAACAAGAACAAAATGCCATGTCACCTTTAGATTGTTTAGATACAGCACAAAAATACGTTGAATTGTACAATTGGTATTATATGCCTACTTCAGTACATAAAATTTTGTTTCATGGGGCTTCGGTCATTAATAACGCAATTTTACCCATTGGTGAATTGTCAGAAGAAGCACAGGAAGCAAAAAACAAAGATGTAATAAAATTTCGTACACATTTTACGAGAAAATCATCAAGGGAGCATACAAATGAGGACTTGTTTTGTCGATTAATATTAAGTTCTGATCCATATTTAAGTTTACAACATTTAACTGATTCTAGCAAACGGCAATTTGATTCGGATATTTTAGAGTTAGTAAATGTTATTGGGGAAGATGATACTGCACTGGATATATCATCTGAATATTTTTCCGATTCTGATTAATTATTCACAAAATATAAAATGTAATTCGTTTCAATTTTTGTTTTGACTAAGGGTGTTGCTGTTCATGTATAAAAACATTTTACTGAAGCAAAAAGACTTAATTTTTTAAGGGTTTTTTTTTTATTAACCAAGTACAAACTACTGAACATGTCAAAATCAATGCGTTAAGGGTTGCTTTTGACAGACAAATACTTGGAATTTGCAAAGTAAACGGTATAATTTGTATAAAAAAATATTCTTCGTACTTGTATTAAGTGATATCAATTTTTCGCATTTAATGGTTGTATTTTAGAGTAGGTTTTACAAATACGGATTTTTTTATGCATAATTTCAGATTCAGCATACCCAAAAACATAAGGTTACTCAACTTTTTAATGTAAAATTTGTTAAAACTAAAGAGTAAACAATTTCGATCGCGTTTTTCGCGTTCTGAACTACTGTGTGTCCCTATTAAACCTCTTACTTCCACTAGAGCAGCTTGGTGTTCTCTATAAAGCCCAGTATCTTGCCCAGTGGAAACTTGAGAACCTTCGAGGGTTCCAGTAGAAGTATCTTATTGGATGATATCACATACAAAGTTTTAGCTAGAATCATTAGAAATAGACTTATAATGATTTAGTTGGAGAATACCAGGAGGGATTTAATGCTGATTCAAACCTTTAGGTTAAAAATGATACTAAATTAAAGCTGAGAACAAAAACCTAAGTTTTGCATATCCTTTTTATTGATTTTATGAAAGCGTACGAGTCAATAAAGAGAAGAAAAATATATGAAGCAATGCAAAACCAAAAAATCCCAAAGGAATTATTCTAACAAAAATGACAACGACAGGGAAACACAGAAACAAGTTGCAACTGAAGGAAAGACATCAGTTTCGATGGAAAACCAGAATTAAACAAAAGACGTTATCTACGGCAGTATTTAATCTAGTACTAGAACTTTTCAGAGACAGCGGAATACAAACACAAGGGATCTTATACCAACTAAAACAGCAAGTAATTGCCTATGCAGACGACATAGCACTAATAACCAAATCAGAAAAGGAACTAGAAAAAATATTCAGCAAAATGTAAAGGACGGCAAGGTTATATGGGCCAAAAATTAATGAGGATAAAACAAAGTACCTAGTAATGAAACAACCAACAAGTGTTGATTCGTAAACAATTAAATGGTGGGGGGGTTTATTCAATGATCTGCTAAGAAATTTGGCCCATCTCATATCTAGTAGTACATACTATTGATATTAAAAAAATAAAATACATAAGTAGATGATACAAGGGGGTCAAAATACAAGAAATTCTTCTGTAATATTATCGGGTTTGAGACGAAAAGAAATATTTATTAAAATAACAATTATAACAGTGTTATATGTATTGGGTTTAAACAAATTCAAAATTTCAACATTAATATTTGAGTAATAAGCAAATTAAAAATTTCTAAAATCGGCTTCTAAGCGTTCTTCAATGTTTTTTAGCTCATGTTTAATGGCTCACGTCTAAAAATTTAGAATTGGTATTTATTCTTACTAACTAACCGTGAATTTTGTGTAATACAAACTTCCATAATAGAAATAAACAATACTATGAACACTGATTCTATTGATAATTAAACAAACATTTTTTATATTGAATTATTACACCAAAATCGACAAAGTTTTTAACGCAACAACACACACGCCATATTGCTCTTACTTGTACCTGTCACACACCAACCTGAATATAGCATGATTCCAAAATATAACAAAACTTGAATGCAATGAAATTCTGGTGGAATGCCTTAACAGCTCAAGAACGTAATTTTATAATATCTGCCGATTTTAAGGCCACTTTTTAGGCATTTGACCGTACTGTGTACCATGCCAAAAGAGGGTGTACAGTCAGATAGACGCCAACCGAAGCTTAGCAGCGCTTAATTAGAAAACGAGGAGTGGACAGGAAATAAGGGAGAAAGCACACCGAATAACGAATGGCCTAATGAGCCAAATCACCGCAAGCCTGGAGCTGATAATGTTACTCGGCGTATATATGCATGCAATAATATTAGTAGCGTGTGCTGGTTTTGTCCGACTTGGGTTTGAGGGAAACCTCACAAGTCTCCGTGGCCGCTTATTACGAACAGGACGTCGGTTCGTGTCGGTTGATAAAGAAATACGACCGCAAATGTTATGAAACCGCTGATATCCTGCGTTTAGTCGATGCAAAATATCTACAATATTAGTCCGAAGTTGCGCCGTAAAGTTACGGTTAAATTTGCCAAGAAATTCATCAAATTTATGGATGGGAAGATAATTAAGGTCATGTAACGAAATCCTGTATTGAATTTTGCATGCAATGATATTATTCTTTATGGTTTCCGTTTCCGACTCGGATTCGTCACAGAAAAGAGACATAGAACAGATTAGCAAATGGAATTGACGACATAAAAACAACATTGAATTATCAAGAAATTAAAATATTACTTCGAAAACATTTTTAGACGGTGCACGATCATATTCTATTCTACCATTGAAACATCTTCATATAAATGTTGTTCTAAAACCAAAAAAAAAAAAAACATACATGCAGTTAAATGAAAAATGATTAACTGCAGCATTTTTCTTTTGTCAGTCTTTATGGGCTATATAGCTAAGCTATCTATAACTATACACTGTGTATCAGCCAAATAGTATAAATTCGATAATAAATAAATGAAACGCTCAGACACGTCGATTGGCATTTTTAGTTGTATATTTTTTCAGTAGAAACTACTTGGTGTGTCATGTAACAGTGGCCAATGCCAACTTTTTTATTCTAAATGCTGTATACAGTGTGTCTGTAATCTGGAATAAATTCAGTAAAGCGAAGACAGTATTTTTTCCGGAAATATGCTCGGACACGTCGATTAGTATTTTAAATTGCCCACTTTTTCATCTGAGAAAATTTTATACAGCGTGTCCCAAATTTGAGATATGACGTCATCGACAATTTTTTTAATTGGGAGCCCTAATTTTTTTATAACTATTCTTAAAGAGTATATCAAATTACACATGCCTACCAAATTTCAGGTTTTTATTCCTTGTCATAAAAAGATATTTAACAATAACTTATTCGAAAAATGAAGAAATCTGATTCAAATTTATTTTTATGAAGTTTAAAAATGGCACGTCAAAGAGTTTTTGTTTATCATTTGTTTTTGTCAAACCAGGTTCACGTCTTATCGCAATGTCAAATAACAAGGTAATAAAAATAAGTAAGAAGTGAAGCTAGTATGCGACTCGCATTGAGCGAGGACACTTATTAGTTTGTCGTTTCGTGAGAAACACCGTTTGTTGAAAAGTCGACCATAATGCCGTATTTAACTGAAACCCACAAAATTGAAATTTTAATGATGATTGGCTACGGAGATAGGACAAGAACACAAAATGAAGTTACTCATTTATTCAGAGAGAAGTATCCTGATTTACCACCCATATCTCAAAGTACCGTAAGCAAGATTGAAAAACAGTTTCGAGAAAACGGGCATTTAAGGAAAACAAATAATCATCGTCAGAGTGCGCTCAGTGAAGTAAAACTTAATGTACTTCTTTCTGTTCAAGAAAATCCTTATATCTCCAGTAGGCTGATAGGTAGGGAACTCGAAATTAGCCAGTCTTCGGTGGCAAGAACTCTTAAAGCGCACACATTTTATCCCTATGAATTGACAATCCTTCAGGAACTCACCGAAGATGATCCGGATCGAAGACTTCAGTTTTGCGAACAAATGATGGATCTACTAGACAGGAATGTTGTAAACATAGAACACGTTCTGTTTTCTGACGAATCAACGTTTATGTTAAACCGTGAGGTAAATCGTCAAAACTGTCGTTATTGGGCAGACAACCCATGATGGAAGAGGGAAGGCCACACTCAACATCCAGAAAAAATCAATGTTTGGGCAGGCATTGTTGGTGATCGAGTAATAGGACCAATTTTCTTCCAAGAAAATCTCAATGGAGCGAGATATTTAGAATTCTTGCAGGAGGAACTAGTTCCGAATTTGGCTACTCTATTCCCTGATCCGCTTGTAGCTGATGTCCAGAATAGAAACATCTGGTTCGAACAAGACGGCGCGCCTCCTCATTTTGCAAGACCTGCCCGTGAGTACCTAGATGATGTGCTTCCAGGCAGATGGATTGGTAGAAGAGGACCTTTTGAATGGCCACCCAGGTCTCCGGATTTAACACCAATGGACTATCTCTTATGGGAGTACTTGAAAGGCAAACCGGAAAATATTGAGGTGTTGAAAGAACGAATAAGACAGGAGTGTAGGCTAATTTCCGCTGAAGTAATTAGAAATGTTCAAAATGAGTTTCGGTTCCGTTTAGGGTATTGTCAGGAAGTACATGGACAACATTTTAAACATTTATTGTAGAAGAGATATGATTGAGGTGAATCAGATTTCTTCATTTTTCGAATTAGTTATTGTTAAATATCTTTTAATGACAAGGAATAAAAACTTGAAATTTGGTACGTATGTGTAATTTGACATACCCTTTAAGAATAGTTATAAGAAAATTAGGGCTGCCATGTAAAAAAATTGTCGTTGACGTCATATCTCAAATTTGGGATACGCTGTATAAAATTTTCTCAGATGAAAAAGTGAGCAATTTAAAATACTAATCGACGTGTCCGAACATATTTCCCGAAAAAATACTTGTCTTCGCTTTTCTGAATTTATTCCAGATTACAGACTCACACTGTATTATTCAATTTTTGGATTCTTCAGAAAATTCTAGACATATGTCACATACAATTTCCTTTTTCTGTTTTCAGTTTTTTTTTGCAAGAAATAACATTAAAGAGAGACAATTGTAGGAGATGTTCAAAATGTTCGCCGCGTGCGTCTTGGCAACATCGTAATCTTAAAAAGAAATTTCTTCTAACATTATTCAACATCTCAGGCGTGACCGATCTACTCACAACGTTATTCGTCTTTTTAAGTCAGCTAATTGTAAGTCGAGGGGTTTAGTTTTGTATACAATGCTTTTGACATATTGCCATAAGGCGAAGTCTAATGGCGTAAGATCAGGGGATCGTGCTAGCCATTGAATCGATCCTAGTTCCCCCCCATTACCAAACCGATTGGTTTGGTAATGGGGTGGTGCTCCATCTTGTTGAAACCATATCATATTCGCTGGAACTTGTGGATTTGCTGGATCAGGATATAAGTTTTTCAAAGTTAGCACGACATTATTTTGGAGTAGTGCTCAACAATTATCGCCATTTAAAGTGCCATCAATGAAAAAGGGACCTATGGTATGATCTCCAACAATTCCTGCCCAAGCATTAACCTTTACAGGTTATTGTGTATGTTCTTCTCTCATCCAGTGTAGATTTACCCTCGACTAATAGTGGGAATTTCATTAGCGGTAAAGGTGGACTCATCAGAAAACAAAACATGTTCTAATGGCTCACATTGCTATCTAACATTGCCATCATTTGTTCATAAAAATACGTTCTCCTATCAAATTCGTCTGCCATGAGCTCCTGAGTTGTTATAATTTTATAGAGATGCATTTTATTTTCTTTTATTGTTTGAATAATGCACTGTTGAAAATTTTAACACTTTTTTGACTAATTTAATAGTCAGGAGAGGTCCACACTCTTTTCATGTTATTTTGTCGAGAACTATAAGAACTATAAGTTTAATTTTGACGAGCAAAGATAGTCAAGTATTGTCTATTGCTAAGGGGTTATTTTGTCCAACTAACACGTGGAATTATAAAATACTTCTAGTCACATTTTATTTGATCTAGACTAGACAAATTTACTAGCTGTTTAACTAAATGAATGCGATCTATTGAGTGTTTTAACACCATTTTCTAAACACAACGTCTTCTCCTATTTCTTAGTGCTATAATATTCTCTCTTTAAGACATTTTCTCAATTATAAATATACAAAACCACTCATTCACAAGTCTTGGTTTCAACTAAACGTACCAATTTTAAAATGATTTTTTGAGAACCATTATAAAATTAAGTGAATGTTTATGCTATTTGATTCAAGTCTAAACTAATTGCGTAAATAGATGTTCCCAATACATCTTTAAGATGTTGAAATTTTTTATGCCCACTGGAATTAACGTTTAATAACACCAGGTTACACATTGCAAGTCAGTCACATTTGGTGGTTTGTTTGGATATGTTAATACAGAGAATCAAACACGAAAACAGATGCACGTGCAATGCAGGTGGTGCGTATAATGCAATACTGTATTAGAATAGGTGGGGTTTCTATATTTCTATCCGAGGGAAAAATTCTGATTGGTTGACGCTTCTGAATGTCTAGAAAAATAGTCAATCCTCATATCTGAACAAAGAATTCACACGAAATTCTAGTAATTTCTGTTCTATTAAATACGCGTAGTCAACTCGTCTGGCAAAGTTTGGAAAAATCAACACTAAAATATTTGACTAGCGCAAAATTAACGCCAACACCGTAATATTTTCAACAGTGTGGATTAATGGCTAACATCGAAGATTGTGGCTGCTTGTCAACTAGAAGTATGTTGCTTTTCCTCAAACTCAAGCAAAATATCAAATGTGTTATCATTACTTTTTGCATTGGCAGCTGCTTTGTTTATCTGCCTTACATGTCCAAGCTCGCGAAACTGGTTTTCTATTTTACTAATTGTCCCTTGAGATATAGGCGGCAAATTTGGAAATTTTTCATGAAATAAGAGAGCAACTTCCATTTGTATCCGTGCATTATCTCCATAACCAATCATCTGTAGAATTGTTATTTTGAGCATTTCTCTTCAATGAACCATTTTTCTGATATGCAGTTAACGAAATTCAAATGACTATAACACTGACAATTAAACTGTCATGCAGGCAGATAACAATTTGCTAAGGCCAGGCGCTTTAAACAAAAGCAAACAAAAGTATTTACAGTTTTTGTTTATTTCATATCGGTAAAAAGGAATGTTTTTTTTTACAATATCAAGAAATAAAGAAAGTTTTTGAGTGTGTTATAGCGAATGTCTGTAATCAAATAATTTTCTTTCTTTAATGTTATTTTTTGCAAAAAAGTTGAAAACACTTAACATTTTCTAAACAGTTGAATATAGGTATAGAAAATTGTACATGAAATATGTCTGGAATTTTTTGAAGAATCCAAAAATTGAATAATATACAGGGTATTATGGCATTTAAAATAAAAAAGTTATTATTGGCCACTGCTACATGACACACCACGCATAAAAGGTTTCTGTTGAAAAAAAAATACACAACTAAAAATACCAATCGACGTGTCCGAGCGTTTTTTCGAACACGCACCCATTTTTATTTATTATCGAATTTATTCCATTTGGCTGATACACAGTGTATATAATCTATGCTGTCTCGATTGCCAGACGAATAGACCGTTTAGGACAGGAAGAAAATCACTGCAGACGACTTTTAGAAGTGTTTCAGTTTAACGATTCAGTTTCCAATATATATACGTCGTGGGCCGCAATACGGCTATAATAAAAACGATATTCCAGCTATTCTCGTAAATAGTCCAAAGTTATTAGACCGATAACCGTTCCAAATGCCATTAATCGTCGTAGTACATACTTGGATTAATATCAAAATTCCGTCCGATATCATACTCTGATTAAGTCAGACCGCTTTCTTAATATTTATGAAACCGTAATAAAATAATTAGAATTCCTCGTACCTAAAATAAACTAAAATGCGTGCGTGAATGCTCCTAGAAATGTCTACTGTGTAAGACTGCGATAAATTTCTGCTACGATTTATCATATTAGCTCATTTTATTGATTATAGACCTCTATTTCTAAAATATATTAAATTCCACATTTATGAAAGAATTACCAAGTACGTTCTTAAGAAAAAATACTTACGCATGTTAAGTTTGTATTACAAAGAACTTTCTCATCAAACCACTTAGTTTATAATTTGCCTCAATTATTACCCTTTTGATGTTGGGTGAGGTATTTAAAAATAAAATGAATAAAAACAATTGAAGATTAATTGTGAACAACTATGAGAGATATCTAATAATAAAATATTGACTTGTTAAGCGATGAAAAACTTATTAAAATATATCAAAGATCAAATAAAATCTGAAAACCTTCGTGGAAATATTTTTTCACTAATGAGGAATCAAATCGATATCAGTTATTAAATAAAACTGAAAAATTAATAAATGTTATTGTGTTAAACAAATGACGTATAAGCATATATTAAACATGTTTAAATAACTGTGATTTTAAAAGAGATATATATACTAACTCATTACACCATGGGGATGGATTTTATCATTATCATATTAATTATTAAAATTGATTGTTGATTGTTCTGCTTTGATAATTATTATGTAGATTTGTCATTTAGGAGATGTCAAAATATTGTAACGACGTTTTTTCTACTTTGCTCGGTTATGGAGTATGACTTTGCGTGTTTACTTGCTTTAAAGATTTTACGGACTTACTTTTGAAATACGATTATCACTTGTGGCTTCGCTTAAAGACTTTATGAGTGATCCTCGTAACTGATAAAGCGTAGTGCTGGAATCTTCCGTGGCGGAGCTAGCAGCGGCGGTCAGTTTGTCCGATCGTAAATACCCGCGAAGATGTTTGTTTATATTGCGTACTTGCAAACGTCGTACAAAAATTTAAATGAATTAAATTAACCCTCTTGAAGTAGCTCGAGTGTGAGTTAATGTCCAGGATTCTAATATTTAGTGTACGCAATAAATAATATGTGTTCAAGTGAAACAAATTCGTGATTTTCGTGTTTTTATTCCTCAAGACAACGGCAAGACAAAAAAGATTCGCATACACAAATATATACAGGTAAGCAAATTTGACATACATATAATAACAACATACGATGATTTAACTTTACACGGCTTATTTACAATTTCGTGATGGTCGGAAACAATAACATATAAAAGAGTGTATCTACAGGGGTTTACGTTAGTATTTTAACGTTCGCTATGAGAATTACTAGGCAACGTAATTAATCGGCTTTGAATATTGACGGGGCGGTTGAAATTATTACTTTGCCGGGCAATCTACACAGGGTGTATCAAAATACACGTACTGACGTAATTCGGTTGATTCGAGACGCGGATTCACGAACCCTTCGAAATACGGCGAGATTACGTCGCGCCACGCTCGAAAGGCGGCAACGATCTGTAATCATGCGAGCGGGGCGGAAGATTACGTCGCGCCACACTCGAAAGGCGGCAACGATCTGTAATCGTATGAGCGGGGCGGAAGATTACGTCGCGCCACACTCGAAAGGCGGCAACGATCTGTAATCGTATGAGCGGGGCGGAAGATTACGTCGCGCCACACTCGAAAGGCGGCAACGATCTATAATCTGCGGAAAGCGGAGAACTATGTCGCGCCACACTCGAAAGGTGGCAACGATCTATAGCTGGGAGCGGCGAGCTATGTCGCGCCACGCTCGAAAGGCGGCAACGATCTCTAGCTGGGAGCGGAGAGTAGGCAGTCAGGATCTGCCACGAATGCGGAAAATGCACGGCTTAAATAGCCCCGTGGAGCCGGTGGGGATTTGAAGCGTGCGTAGATTCAACGTGCAGCGCGTGGGGACGCGACACACTGAGAACAGAAATTAAGAACTAACACGCGGCGGTAAAAAAACAAATTAACGAATGCATGCGGTCGTACCGAAAGTAAAATTAAGAAAAATTCATTAAATGAACCGGAGATTTATGCCAAAATAAATCATTAAATTGAAACAAATACTGAAATGAATTTTTCGCTGTAACGACACGTTACAATATAAAGAATTCTGAATAAAGTATTATAATTCACGGCAGAATTTTCTAATTAGTAGTAACAATATAACAATATATTAGCTTCCTCAGGCCGTCTAGGCCCACAGCTTTATTATTTCTTTCCAAGCTCTTCTGTCCTTTGCCTCTTCCCTCCAGTCTAGTATTTGTTTTCCCTTCAGGTCCTCAATTATCGCCTGTCTCCACTTCTTTCTGGGTCTTCCCCTTCTCTTCTTCGCCGCTGGCTCCTTCCAGCCACCATTTTTACCACTCTCTCCTAGTCCATTCTCACTAGATATCCTGCCCACTTCAATCTGTTTGCCTTAACTACCTCACTAATTATTGGTTCGTCAAACAATCGGTATATTTCCTCGTTTGTACGCCTCTCCCATCCAATCCCGTTCGCTCCGCTTTCCTCCGTAGATTCTACGTAATATCTTCTTTTTCCACGCTTCGATCTTGTTTTGCAGTTTTTTATTCACAACCCACGTTTGGTAGCCATATAGCAATGTCGGTCTTAAGATGGTCTTATATACTCTTATTTTTGCTTTCCTAGAAATTTGTCTTGAAGTCAGTATATTATGCAGCCTCCCGCGCACCTATTGCTTTTAGCTATTGTCATCTATTCGCCCCCCAAGTACATAAAACTATCCACTTCGTCAAACTCCATCCTCTCTCTTCCTTCAATATTAATACTGAATGTTCCTCCGTATTTCTTCTTTTTATTCACTCTTAGTTATATAATAAGAACAATAGTAAGCTCTACCAGCGTATAAGAAAGCAGAAGAGAAAAAAGAATACAATGGTTAACATAGGCAAGAAAGAGTGGGAAGAATATATGAAAAACATATCGAAAATAGAAGATGAAGATACTAATGAAGAAATTATGGAGGAGAACATAAGAACAGAAGAAGTAGAAGAGCCATCAATAAATGAATTTTATGAAGTACTAAATGACTTGAAGAATGGAAAAGCAGCAGGGCCTGATGAAATTTGCAATGAAATGATAAAGAGCGCAGGAGAAGAAATGAGGCAAAGACTATACAGACTGATTTTGCAAATATGGAAGACAGAATCAATGCCGGCAGAATGGAAAATAGGATCAACAATAGACGCTATACATGTATTAACCCAAGTGATAGAAAAATGCTATGAAAATGACATCGAGTTGCATGTATTATTTATAGATTTCAGAGAAGCTTTTGATAGTTTAAAAAGAAACATGATAGTTAAAGACGCAAGAGCACTGGGAATACATGAAAAACTGATAAGATTGATAAAAATGACGATAGAAGAATCAAAGGCAGCAGTACTTACATATGAAGGGATAACAGAGGCGGTAGAAATTACAAGAGGTGTGAGACAAGGTGATGGGCTATCAGCGACCCTGTTTAATATAGCGATAGAAGGAGCAATAAAAGGGAGTAAGGCCACCGGAAATATAATAACAAAATCCGTTCAAATAATAGCATATGCAGATGACATCGCGGTGATATCGAGGAATAAGAAAAACCTACAAGAAACGACAGCAAAACTATTATATGAAGCAAACAAAAGAGGACTACAGATCAACCAGCAAAAAACAAAATATATGAAAATAGGTAGAGCAGGGAGAGAAGATGTACACTTAAAGATCAAAATAGCAGAGCATGAATACGAAGAAGTGAAATCATTCAAATATCTAGGAGTCATTATAAACAACAGAAATGAAAAAAGTATGGAAATTATGCATAGAATTCAATCTGGATACAATGCGTACTACAAATATAGAGATATCATGAAAAATAGAATTATAAGCAAGAGGATGAAACTAAGAGTATATAAAACTGGAATAAGACCAGTAGTAGTGTACGCAGCTGAAGCAATGTGTTTAACGAATAAGGAAGAAGAACAGATAAAAGTGTTTGAACGAACAATAATTAGAAAAATTTTTGGGCCCAAGAAAGAAGACGACCAACACTACAGAAGACTGATGAACTTTGAAATAGAGAATATTCTAGAGGAAGAAGATATAGTGAGAACAATAAAATCAAAACGAATAAGATGGTATGGACACGTAAATAGAAAGAGTAAAGGGGCAATAATACGAAAGATAATGGAGTGGAAACCTAAGGATTCCAGGCCCAGGGGAAGACCAAAAAGTAGATGGGAAGATCAAGTAGTGAGGGATATAAAAAAGATGGGCGTAAACGGATGGAGAAACAGGATGAAGGACCGGAAGGAATGGAAAAAAGTCGCGGATGAAGCTAAGAAGCATAACAGCCTATAGATAATAAGAAGAAGGAAAGGCGGAGCGACCCACCGCTTTAATACCGAAGGAGTTTCAAGAGCTTTACTCTTCTGTTGATTTATCTCTAGTCACTTTTGCCCTGCTGCTTCCAGAAACCGCGTCGTTACTTGTTCTAATTGTTGTTTGCTTCGCGCCAGTACCACATTGTCGGTGTATGCCAGACATTGATGACTTTTTGTTAGTATCGTCAACATAAATGTTGTCTCCGCCTTGGTTTTAAATCTCTGAAGCTGCCGATTCCAAGTGAGCTTAGAGTCAAGAATGACGCCAAGATATTTCACTTCCTCTGACAGTTTTATTTCTTCACTTCGGAGTTTTAGAGGTCCAACACCATCTAGCTTCCTCTTTCTTGTGCACGCTCATCATCACTTATGTGTCTATCTAGCAGTCTTTCAATAGTCTTCAGCAGAAATGACATCAGATTTATTGATCTCAGGTAGTTTGTCTAGTTTTTCCAGGTTTTGGAATAAAAGTAGCTCTGATTTGCTTCCAGGCTATTGGTGTATTCCAGTGTCAGACCTCGCCTAAGTACTACATACCTACAGCAGAAATTCATTAATTTGTTAATGTAAGTAAAAAATTTCCTACTTTTGGACCAGCCTGTATAGCCAAAAATATTTTTAGATTAGCCAGCATTGAATTCTGTAATACTTTTATGTGGGAGACTTGTTTTTAAATCAAAAATAGCGCTGTAATCAATGACCCAGTCTTCAGTAGGAAACTGCATCTCTATTAGTTACGATTTTATCCACAATAGTCCATTGGCATAATTCTACTTAAGGATTTTTGCGCTTACATCAGCGTATAGGATGTTTCTTTCGCCATTTCAAGCAACAAACACTTTTTTCAAGGGTATAGAAATCGGGAAAGAGTAGAAAATGGTAAACCGTTACATATTGGCAACAACAATTCGAATTTAATAATATTTTTTTTCAGACGTTGCTTTAACACTAGCATAATATACAACCCGACATAATACCCTCAGACAGTAAATCGAAATATAAAGACACATTTTTGCCGTCGCCATAAAACCTCACCGTTCCACGTCTAAGCCGATACTTCACCGCAGACTATAGCCCGGGCTCCGCTATATTGACAGCGGCACCGCCGTCCTTTTTGCGGGATTTATTTTAACAGTCCTCCGCTGCGGTCCGGACAATGTATTATATTTTGAAATTGCGTTCGCGAAACAATGCCATAAAACCGGCAAATAAACGACGTATGTGCAGTATATGTATACATAATACGTACGTATATAAAACGCTATTGTTATTGCACGGTCGTGCTCGCAATAGATTGCTATAAATAATGCGGTTATTTTCGGTACACGGTTCAAAAGCACGGACGGCCATTGTAAATTATATGGGCAATATAAGCCCGCATTGTGCATATATACCAATATAATATTATGAATATGCGATTGTTGTGTTCGGTATGGTCGTATCGAACGTTGTATTGGGTATAAATCGACCCACGTATGTTATCATGAACCTGACGCACTGTATTCTTATCCTAAATGGCATAAATGTCTTGAGTACTTCAAATAAGGCTCTCTAGATATTCTACAGAAGGAACAAATCATGTATACGTTTGGAGCTCTGAAATCTTTGACAGCAATAATAATTTCATATTATTGAATAAATAAATGAAAAAAATGCAGAGGTTAGTGAGATAGAGATCGACTATTGAGTTTCTTGATACTTAATAAAAATATGGACGTATAGCTTAAGTAGCTACGACTATGTTATATATTTCTCTTTCTTGTGTACCTATATGAATGGTTTCAATTTTTTGAAACTACGCTTGTCTTTACTTTACCGACCAGTTAATGACGTAACTACAAACATGATTTTCCCTATATGTTTTTTGGTAGTGCAGTGTTGACTTCTATTTTATTTGTTTCCCTAATTGTCTATAATCGTTTTTTATGTGTTTGTTAACGAAATTTGTGGGATAGTTGTTTTTTTTACATGGTTTTAATTTTTGATAAATTTTCTTCTAAATTAGGTGTTTCTGAGGATGCTAAGAATGCTAGAACTTTTAATTTAGAACGTATTTTTGTAAAAAGAAATATAATTGGGGCAAAATATATTTAAAAAAAAGTTTCCGATACCGGGAATCGAACCCCGAGCCTCCTGGGTGAGAGCCAGGTATCCTAGCCACTAGACCATATCGGATATATTTCGAATTTTCTCCTATAAGAACAGCAGAAATAAGAATTGCAATAAATACATAAATAGGGATTAAACGTAAGCATATAACATAGAATAAAAGAATTGATTTCTAATAAAATAATATAAACTCCAGGTGCGGTAAAATTATTGCGAAAACAGCCAAAGGCGTCAAGGGAATGACTCAGTCACTTCTCTCTCAATGTTGGTTTGAATGTCAACTTTTGTATTATCTCTTTATGGCCTTCTTGTTTATCGTTTTCTTAATTCTGAAATTGTATCTCTGATGAAGCTAATAAATATTAGTGAAAACTTAGATTACATGTGAAGGCATCATTTCAATTTTTCACCTTAAGCTGCTTTCTCAGTAAATTCACCGAACTTTTAGTTCTAACTTAGTGCCGCCGCCAGTAGTACCCATATCTACTCAACTCCTCTTAATATATCAAAAAAAATGTCTAAGATTTCGATACTTAACCGAATGTAGCTTTGAATTTAGGAAAAATACCTGCACTGAGGAAAAGATAAAATTCATTAACCCAAATAAATTAATGTTTTCGAGCAGTGTCAAAGTACTATTTATTAGATATGTGAAAAGAAAAATTTTAAACAAGTAGCGATCCTTTCTTATAGAAAAATGCAGCTTTGCCTTGAAAACAATTGTGGTTAGTCACAAAGTAAAATTTCTTTGTTGAAATAGTAAAAATGTTTAGTTGACTAGTACTACAATTAATACTCAAATAAATATTTATTATGTTGTAAAGGAACACAGATATTTGAAAGTAAGTATTTTATTTCTCGAGGTTTTCCTTTCATTGAATATCAAACAAATTTTTAATAGTTTTTTATTATACGTTTCGTCTTTGTATACAAGACGTCTTCATTAAAGCATATTTTCTTCTTTCCAAACTAAAATTTCAAATTATATCCAAACAACCATAATCTCAAATTAAAATTCAAATGAACATTTTATTTAGTTTCAAATTTTAAAATTTATTAGAATCATGTAATTAATTTATTATCTATAATTTAAAGCTAAGTAAAAAGCAAAATGCTGATTTAAAATTTAATTTGGGATTATATATATTTAGATACAATTTGAATTTTCAGTATGGAAAAAAAATATTTTCTAAGTTAATTATTAATGAAGAAGCTTTTGTATACAAAGGCGAAACGTCAATAAAATACTATTAAAATTTTTCAGTTTCTTTGATATTCAATGAAACGATTTCCGTTAATAACCACGACAGCATAAATAATATAAACAAAACTTGAAATTAAAAGAACATTTCTTTAATGACTTAGTTATTTCGCTAAAAAATGTCATTTTATTAATTGTATGTCATACTAGCTGCTGCCCACGACTTCGCTCATATTGATTCGGGATTGTCGTTTTGATAATGACAGTTTCTATGAGATATTCATCAAGTAAAAAGATTTGTTCGTTTTTTCATTTGGGTAGAAAATATTAGTATAATAATAGTTAGATCAGAGCACAGTTTGGGAAAAATACACATGGTTAAAACTGCATAACAGTGATTGAGTATTATAATTGCATTGAATTAATTGGGATTAATTAAATTTGTTAATGGTATTTACTTCGTTAATTGAACAAAGCTTATTGTTTGAAAGAACTTATTGGGTTTGCCAAATTAATCAAGTAAAAGTAACAAAATGACATGATTGCCATCCCATAAATATTTTCTGCTCTTAAGATAATTTATTTACACAAAATACCTTTTTATAAAGAGATATTTTGAAGGATTCAAAGAATGCAATAACATCATTCATAAGGCTCTATATTTAGCTGAAATAAAGTTTCGTTGTTGGAAAGAATATTTTGGAACAGTGGAGGTCTAGGTTGGTGGCGAATAAATAATCTTCTGATTTCTTACAGCACCTTAGGAAAGAAATTTCTTACTTCTTCTCTTGCTTGTTATCTCCGATGTTTGGGTGTTTCAAAACCGTAGTCGACAGGCCTTAGATAATCCACTATACGCAGTTTATACAAAATTTTAGAGGAAATCAATCGTCGACTGAGGTCGATGTTTCTAATAACGTGACTTGTAAAGAGAAACGTTTGGTATTTCAAATAATAGGTACATACCTGATGATTGAAACATTGTTTAAGTTCATGTATATGTTTCGAACTTAACCTAAGTGCAGTTTATTTCACTTTACTATAATTCCACATGAAAATGAGAGGTGAGGTGTCACAGATTAATGAATACATAAGCTTCAAGGTAGGCGGGAAAGAGTACAAGCTTGGAAGAGTAAAGCAGTATGAATATTTGGGGACCATTATTACTAACAAAAATCAAGAAGACAAGGAGTTAAATCAAAGGATATTAAAACGAAATGGAGCAGTCTGGTCATTATCGCAAATTCTAAAGGCGATACGTATTTATGAGACACTTATAAGCCCAGTGGTTTTGTACGTGTGCGAAATGTCGACAATGGCTATAGCCATCGAAGACAAATTGGAAATTTGGGAAAGAAAAGTCCTAAGGAAGATATTTAGGTAGCTCATACATCGGAATGGACAGTGGAGAAGACGAACGAACACATAAGTAAGGATTATGTAGGCAAAACCGACATTTCTATGCAAAATCAAGGTTCAGAGAAGTAGATGGTTAGGACAAAACATCAGAAAGACAATAGGGTTGTAAAAAAGCCCTATATGCGCGAAAAGGTGGTAAGAAGAGAATAGGACGCCCTAAACCTTCTTCTGTTATGATTCATATAAAACTGCAAAAATATATTTGACATAAAGTTTGTTTAATCGGCGATGAAATAGGTATTTACAAAATTTAAACGTCAATTGTACTTACAATTAGTTTCTTAATTAGTTTTTCATTATTATTAAAAATAAAACGATTATGATCTATATAAAAATAATAAAAAAAAAAATTCCGATACCGGGAATCGAACCCGAGCCTCCTGGGTGAGAGCCAGGTATCCTAGCCACTAGACCATATCGGATATATTGAAAGCTTAAGTAACTTGACGTCTCACACAATGTGGAAATGTATTAAACATTCGTAAGTACAACACTACAGGTTTAAATTTTAAATGTTACGTGCAATTCGTTTACTTTTTTTTTTGTTAATCTGAAATAAACTTTGAACTATTTCCTATGATTAAATATCTGGAAAGAATTATCAATGGCTTTTTCCTATAGTGTTGTAAGTCTATTTTTAAACCTAACATATTCGCTTAATATTGGCTCTACATACGCCTGTTATATCATGTCACGAAGCAACGATAAAAAATTCTTTTAATGCCTGTTAAAAAACTAACTTCTGTTAGAAGCAGCCGTTGTTTTTTTGAACAGGCATGAAAGAAAGTTTTTGTCATTGCTTCTCATTTCGTATTATAATGACATAGCACGCGTATATAGAATCGATTTAATACATACTAACGATAAGGCTACAGAAATAGAACGGTTGAAAGTAATACTTGGAAATGCATATCATCAATAATCTATTTCTGACAGCGATTTCAATGAAGAAGCCTCATAATATCCGAAAGTACCAGTTTGCAAAAACATTTAAATCTATTTGCGTCTATTTCTTCTAGATTACAACTACGATTTATTTTGTTGAAATTTCGTGCATTACATAAACTCACACACGAAAATATAATACCTAAGTATATTACGAATTAAAATTTTGCAAAATAAAATCCTAAGAAGTACAACTCTTGTGAATTCTTTACAAATCATACTGAGAAAAGAGTGTTTACTTAACTCAAAATGCGTTGATTCAAAATACTTTTTGGATTGCATGTACACAACAGAACGGTTGTTCAATCCATAAAATACTGTTACTATGAAATGGTCTGTGAGCATACAGTTATTGTTGCAAAATACGAAAAGATGAGTGTACTCAGAAAATGACAGATGTTAAATGAATAAATGTTATCTGTTATTCAAGATAACTATTCTTGTTATGTTAAATAGCAATACTATGTTGAGCAAACCATAATTTTTCTTCAGTTAATAGTATTATATTGTTGCAACAAATTATACATGTGTTGTCACTTCCTAATTTGAAACATAAAATACCTTTAGACGAGGTATTATATATACTAAAAAAAAACAGCAGTTGTCAGCAGTTAATGCAATTTTTATAATTAATAGCGTAGGGACTCCAAAAAGTGAAAGGGTGGTTTACAAAGGTTTTCGTGAAACGTATGCAAATCGCTCTAAATAGGTACGGTCGACAAATGGTATAAACAAAAGCGGCTATCAGTTGATGGTCAGAAAACACTAATGATAGGAAGTGAAAGGATTCCGCATGTCAAAGAGGCTGAACACCTTGGGATATGGTTTGATCAAAGACTTACACCGCTCACACATCCAGAATGCAGCCATCAATGCCAATGCACCTTGAACAAGTAAGTACAGGAGATTGTGTGGAAGAAGTTTGGTCCTTAGTCCCAAAATGGCTGTAGTTGTATCAAGAGTAATTGTAGACCCAATGATAGCATACGGCGCAGTAGTATGGCGGCAAAGGTGCAGCAAGTCGGGGCGGGCAAACATACATAGAGGAGTCGCTCTCAAGGATTATAGGTTTAATTAAGAGGGCAAACTTAAAGAACGCCTTCTAGGACAAAGAGGATCATAATGGTTTTAAAAAAGTCGCGGTGAAACAGATCCATATAGCCACCCATGCTCCTAAACAATGTTTGTTCGAAAAACCGTCTTTCTTTGTTAGCATCTGACAAACACTTCTTTGCCACTATTTAAAATAATAATTTTGTTTGGATTAATGCATATTTATTAACGACAATTAAATCTTTTTCTCAGTATAGGTACATTACGATTTATAAGTTTAAAAAATAAAATGTAACATTTATGTATGATTGAAGAGTGATATTACACTGGAACCTAAGATATCTATTGTGTCCCCTATTCTTGCTGTTTTACAGCTGGCCTATTCCTTTCAGAAAGTGTAGGATATGAGAAGGCCCCATTTTAGTTAAGTTTGTTTCTTCGATTTCACATGCTCCCAGGTGCAATGCCCTTGAGTTGCACAGTGCTACGCAACTTGAGAGGAATTGGATGGGCGTTTCATCCTGTTCCCTACAAAATCTACATTCAGATTCCTTTCCTAATCTAAGCCTACTCAGATGTCCTTTCAGTTTACAATGGCCTGAAAGTATTCCTGTTAATATGCGAACAATGTTCTTATTCAGGTTGATGCATTCTGTAAACCTGTTTTGGTTAACAAGTTCCAGAAGAGTTTTAAGGTGACTCATTTAGTGGAGAATTCTCCAATAATTGGGATCTTCTCTGCTCCATCTTGCTTTTTCAATTTTTTGAGAATTGTACTGCTACTCACCCTGCAAAAAGGTTCAGGCCCTATAAATGGTATTCTAGCCCCTTTTTGTGCAAGTTTATTCTTTATTGCGTTTTCTTCCACTCTTGTGCGACGCGGAACCCACAGGAGGGTTACTTTATTCTTTCTGCTTAGCTTGTTTAATATCGCTAGGCATTACGAGATCATCCTGGAATTCAATGGACCTCATCGGCGACTATCAGACATGATTATTGTTTGATTTAAACTTATTTAAATTCTTTGATGGCAGTTCTTTCTTATGATAATAAGAGTGTGTTTACTATTTTAATTTATTAAACATTTAAACCGCGCACTACAAGCTTTAAAAAACGACACTAACTGTAAATAAAACTGACATTGACAACCGGCAACAAACAAAAATGGCAAATATTTTTTTTAAACACCGAACAATGATAATAACATAAAGAACATGAAACATGGCATAGCTTCTATATTTTTTCCCAAACCAGTTGAAAATTTAATTAACCAAAATGTACAGTATTACAATGAAATGAAAAAATGCTTTCCATTTTAAAAATTATACAAGGTGTTTTGAAACATCGTTTAAAGATTTTAAGGGCATGTAGTACTATCAAAAATAAGGTTAAAAGTCATAATAAACATATGTCCACAAATTAACTGTTTACTAGATAACAGCGATTTTATCGCAATTGCAGAATAAGTTTGCTTTAGCGGTTTTTATTAAGATGTTATTGCATTTTAACATAAAATAGGTTATGACTAAAGAAGATGTTCAAAATGACGTCCTTCCATTTCGATACAAGATCTACATCTGCTTTCAGAGGAAGCGCGCACTCTTTCAAAAAACAAGGGTTTTTCTCGTATTATCTGGCAACAGTGTTCTATTCGTTGGCGCAACTCTGGAAGATTGTTTACCGGTTTTGCGTACACTAAACTTTGCAAATAACCCCAGATACTAAAGTCCAACGGGTTTAGGGCAGCAACAGTACGCGTAAAGTGCGGTGGAGCTCCATCTTGCATAAACCAGAGGTTCAGTCTTCGATTTATAGGTAAGTCTTTCAAAAGTTCAGGTAAAGTATTTTCCAAGAACTCGAGGTATGCAGGACCTGTTAAGCATTGTGGCAAAACAATCGGTCCTAACAACCGTTCCCCTATCACGCCTAACCAGATCTTTAGAAAGAAGCGTTGCTGGTGCTTGGCTTCAACGGTAGCATGAGGATTCTCGTCACACCAAACGTGATTGTTGTGGAAATTAAATATTCCATCTTTAGTAAAACCAGCTCCATCAGTGAAAAGGATGTTATCAGCGAAATCTGGCCGATCAGCAGCTGTTCGCAAAACCACTCATAGAAAGCCCTTCTTGCTTGCTAATCCGGAGCAGTAAGGGCTTGTACCCGTTGGATATGATAAGGGGTATGAGGAGTTGCTCATGAAGAGTTCTCCAAACAAGATTGCTGCTTACACCCACTTGGTCGAAATTCTTCTAAACACTAGTTTCGGGATTTCATAAATAAAATTCAAAATTCGATCTCCTATCTGTGGATACATGCTATTCTCTGCCGTCCAGTATCAGAAGACCGCTTCTCAAACGAACCCAGTTTCTCTTAGTTGTTGAAACACCGTCTAAACATCCACATGCGAAGACAGTTAGCGATCAGGAAACGATTCAGCACAGAAGCGACGTGCTTGTAAAGAATTCCATTAGCAGACCGTACCATGAACACCATATCGCTCATTTCAGCATTAGAATACGCAACCATTGTAATGCTACAAATATTGCACAAAACGTCAAATTAAAACTGTCATAAAACAATAGCTGATAGGCACCTGTTTACTGGGATATGTATATCCATGATTACTAGGAACACTCGCTGTTATCTCGTAAACGGTTGATTTGGTGGACATATGTTTATTAATGACTTTTAATCTTATTTTCGATCGTACTGCATGCCTTAAAAATCTTTAAACGATGTTTCAAAAACATCCTGTATATAAGATGTAAAGTTTACATATACAACAGTTTGGATATTGTCCCAATGAATTTTACATTTTAAAATAAATACATCCTGGAATCGTGGATCCCAAATTGTCAACGTTTCAATATCACAATTATTGTGATATTTTTCGCAAATGTTTTGTGATATTCGTGCTACCATAGTATACAATTATACGCATACTAGAAGAGAATAAATTTCGAATTCGATTGGCAAAGACTAATGAACTAATTAAATAAAAATTCCGATGACTAGTCTCGAACCAAAGAAGTAACGGTATAAACAGAACAACACTCCAACCCGCTGTTAATTAACGAATGATATATACGGAATAGTTTATTTGTCATGCATAGAAACACGTTCCAGATGAATCTGCGATCCACCTTGCCCGTAGGCAAAACTTCCACAGCGGTCACCACCACTATAATTTGCCTTACACGTCTGACGGTTCCACAATTCCACCACGCCCTCAAAAACTATAATTAACCACCAGTACGAAGCGCCAGTATAGCATCAGAGAGAATGCCCGGGTCGTTCATGATGCTTCACGTCCTTCGGTGCCTTTTCAATATACGTATACGTCGAGAGCGAAAGGGCAAAAGAGCGGGACTCGTTCCAGCGATTTTCCCTACCTGATAGACCGATACGACCAGCAGACGCTCGCTCGGGCCGTAAATTTTAATGGATATGTTTACAATGGATTCGATTTGTGAGGTTCCCTAATAAGCAGCTTTAAAATTTCGGAACGTGGTTTTCGATTAGAATTAATTAGAGACTGGAATGGGGCAGACGTCAGTGTTGTTTCGTGGCGCCTTGATTATCGGGACGTGAATAAAATTATTGTAGACTGTCTCTATATGGTCTATTAAGTATTCGTGTTTTTTTTTTCTTGTAATGTTTAATACGAAAACATTTCAATTAGAATGGATAATAATTGTAAATATTAAAGCAAACATTTTAGATGAGCTTATTTAGCACCTAGTTACTAGCTAAGTTTATATTTCGTGTATTTGCTTCGTACGGTATGCTTCTAATAACTTTGTGAATCCTCATTTAAAACACCTAAAGCATCCAAGCATTGAATTAGCTATTATAATAGCAATAGAAAATGGTTTCGTAAATTCTTTTTTGCATCTTACCATCTTTAAATCCTTTCCGCATTAGAATACGCTTTTCTAAGTAAATTTCTTAGTAAGATTGGTGACGTTGGAGCTACCTCTAATTTTGTAGTTCCAATTGTAACAGCTGTCAGTGACAGACCAAAAATTGCTGTTGTCGATATCTTCTAAATGATTTTTATAGGGTTTTGGATGAGTCTGTACCAAGATATACTTCAGTTGTAATAGAAATAATATCATGTGTGGTTTGCACCTGAGATTAAATCTCTTTTAAAAATTAAGGAATACAATAGGAAAAAGAGGAATAGTGCATTTCGCTTAGATAAATTCAAATTATACAGGGCACAGTAAAACATTAATTGACAGCGAGTACAAAAAAATATTGCAACAATATAGACCGATCAATAGATTAGATTAGATTAGATTAGATTGGGGTGGCCTATCGACCTGTTTCACCGCGACCTTTTCAGAATCTATTGTGATCCCTTTTTCCTAGAGGACGCTCTCTAATTTTGCCCTCTTGATTAGCCTATCATCTTTGAGAGCGGCTTCTTTATGTAGCTACTAGCTGTGGGGTTTCCTCCCCCATTATTAGAAACCTTGTCCTCCAGGCCTTCACATTGGCACAGCACATGAACTGGTGTTTCTTCCTCCTCTTGGCAGTATCTGCAGGCTATGTATACATATCTATCAGCTACGTGCCATACAGACTATACATTGACGTCTTCCTGTCTTTATCAGTAGATCTCTCGTGAGTTCAGGCCTCTGCTCCTTAGGAACTCTTTTGCCTGCCATTGGTCCCGGTGATTTTTGCCACCACTCTCTGGACTGATTGGTATATCCATTCATTGATGGATTTTTTGATTTGCGATTTGGTGGTGCCGAAAGAAGGGTCGGCTCCAACGAATGGCCTTGACGACCTCGCCTGGCCAGCTCGTCCGCGCCTCATTTCCTCTCACGCCCGAGTGGCTAGGGACCCAGGCTAGGGTTATTTTCCTTTGGGGTGCCCACCTCATTTAGGGCGCTTACACAATCCCAAATCAGCTTAGAGTCCACGCTTGAGGAGCTAATCGCTTTAAGTGTGGACTGGCTGTCAGAGAGATAACGACGCTTTTACCCGGTGCGGTACATCTTTCTATCTCTCTGACACAGTGGTGAATTGCAGCAACCTCAGGTTGGAACACAGTCGTGTCTTTGCTGAAGCTTACCGAAAGAGCCTTTTTAGGTTTCTTAGTGTATATTCCCGCTCCAACGCCGTAATCCGTTTTAGAGCCGTCAGTAAACCAGTTTGAGTCCGCTCTTACCGGGGCACCTGCCTCCCAGTCTTTCTTATCTGGTATTATAACCTGATATTTCTTATCTAGGTTAGGGGTTCGAACCATGGCATCACATGGCATTCCTAAAAGAGGTGCCTCCTTGAGTTCGTCTAGCAGTTTTTTATAGTCAGCCCCGTGCGATTTACTTATCGGTACTTGACTATGTAAGAGTCTATTGTACTGTGGACCTTGCGGCTCCTTGTACAAAAAATATGTATTGGTGGCAGGTTCAGAATTACTTTTATCGCGGCGTTAGGGGTCGATCTCAACACCCCCGTGGCGCACAGGCACGCTAACCTCTGCACGCCACCCAACGCCTTGGCCGCCCCCGCCTGCCGCGCCTTTGGCCACCATGCTACTGCTCCATACGTTAACATGGGTCTGATTACCCTTGTGTACAACCACAGAGTCATCTTGGGGCTAAGGCCCCAATTCTTTCCACAAGCCTCCTGCACCTGCCCAGGCGATGGTGGCTTTGCTAGTCAATTTTTGGATATGTGAATTCCATGTGTGCCTTTGATCAAACCATACTCCCAGGTATTTCGCCTCTTTGACGTATGGAATTCGCTCACCTCCTATCACTAGTGGCTGTAAGCCTTCTAGCGTTCTTTTCTTGTAAACGTGACAGCCTGTGTTTTTTGAGCATTGACTGATAGTCGCTCTTGTGTACACCATTTGTCAACCGTGTTGAGAGCGGTTTGCATACGCTCCACCAGAACCTTTGGAAACCGCCCTCTGACGACTATTGTAAGGTCGTCAGCATATCCAAGGCAATGGAATCCCTTGCCGGTCAGCTTCCGGATTAGGTCATCTACCAGGGTAACCCACAGCAAGGGAGAAAGAACTCCACCCTGCGGGCATCCCCCCGACCGATATACGTAACGATGCAAATGTATTTGATCATTTGTTAGGGGTAGGAAGCGAACTCTCTTTACGTCTGCCGAAAAATCTATCGGTACGGACATTCCTGTTTATACAGGGTGTATCAGATATAGAGGTAAATATAATAATATGTAGCAGCTATAATCATATACCATCAAAAAGTCATGATTTCAAATAAAGAAAATCGAAGCTTCATGCATCGGCAAAAGCGCGGGAATGTATAGATTCATTTTCGCGCGATATCATAGTAAAAAGCATGTTGCAAATTTTTGTATCTACAATTATTTCTGTGTAATTCGATTCAATTCATTTTGCGTTATATGATTAAATAAATCCAAAAGAAATAACTCAGATTCATGTGGTACCGTTTATGAACAACTAACTCTCGATTCGACAAAGCAAAAGAAAAATATTTACGTTTTTTGTAACTACTGAAGTCGCATATCCAGTGAAACTCGAACGTCTTATCAGGATATTAAAAATAATACTTCGTAGACTTACAAAGAATGCTATTAACAAAAAAAGAATGTTTATTTTATAAAAAGAAGAAATTTAAAATGCCTCAGTTTTGCTATTTTTACAAGGGCACACTGGCCGATTGGCCTTTATTTATTCAGAATGAAACTTTGGTTATACCATTAAGAATAATACTAAATGAGTGCAATGTATTTATACATAATACCACGTTTAGCAGGTGCTTAACATGACGTTTCCTTGGATCAGGCCCGGACTAAAGAGTACTTTTGGCTCTAATTTTTTCTTTTTTTTATTCTTTAATGATGAAATCCGGTTTCGGTGGGTTTGTGCTTTATATATCGTGTAGTCAACGCCCAAGCAAAATTTACTTTTTTATTTGATACACCCTGTATATGTATATAGACAGGTTGTTGTGAATTCTGATATGCCCATTACTCCATATTTAAGTTTGGAGAGTGTAATGACATGTCTGTGGTTTCAAAAATTTTTGAGCATGTTCTTCACATCAAAGTCTTTTCTCATGTAAAGTCCGGAATAGCCGGTATCAACAGCCTTCGATAGATCCTCCGCATATATCAACAGATTCCACCGACTTTCCACGAAAAAAAAAAACATGTTGCTCGAGAATGTGTTTTTTTTTCGTGGAAAGTCGGTGGAATCTGTTGATGTATGCGGAGGATCTATCGAAGACTGTTGAAACCGGCTATCAGGTAGATGCCATATATACAGATTTTGCAAAGGCCTACGATAAAGTTAATCATAATATTCTCTTAAAGCTACTTTAGTGCGTTTGAATTTTCGGATAAACTGGTGAAATTCTTTGCTTCTTATCTATACAACAGACGGCAGTTTGTGTTCTATAAGGGTGCTTGTTCCGACCAGCTTCACGTCATGTATGGGGAGTAACTTAGGCTCACTGCTATTCATGATATTTATAAATGATATTGTCGTTCATATAAAAGATACTATAAACGGCTGCTATTTGCTGTTGATTGCAAAATTTATAAGAAAATTATGACTGATGCCGACTACCTAGTTTTGCAAAGCGATCTTGTGTGTAATTGGTGTAAAAGTAACTTGTTACCATTGAGTTTTAGCAAGTGTTCAATAATTAGTTTTACTAGAAAGAAAAGTCCAATCACTTATGATTGCAGAGTGGATGACGCTATCTTGCGAAGAAGATTGTCACTTAAGGATCTGGGTGTTACTTTTGATAACTCCTTTACTTTTTCTGAACGTATTTGTAGAAAAGTTAGAAAAGATGCATTCAGGATCTTGGGCTTTATTAAGCGTAACATAATGGATTTTTCTTCTCTCTAGCAATTATTAGCGTATACAGTGTCCTAGCACGTTCTAAACTTGAGTATGTCTCGGTGATTTGGTGTCCGATTACCATAAAAGATGAAAATCTGATTGAAAATGTGCAAAATATTGTTTTAAAGTATCATTACTATAAGAAACACAAAAGGAACCCCCCTTTTGACACATACAATCACATTAGGAATGAATTTAAGATATGTACATCTTCTTAAATCGAGACGTGAGGTAGCTAAATAAAATGTAATATACAAAATTTTTAATAACTTTTTTGACAACTCTTGGCTATTGTCCCTATTTAAACTTAGACTGGATGTACCATACTATAGTATCTGACCTCAGCCTCCCATGTATGTGCACTCGCGAATGCTGCCACCAATCAATAGAATATGCAAGCAACATATTAAAAATACTTTGAAACTATAGAGATTTTTGACGTCTCCAAACGAATTTTCATAAAATCCGCCAGATCTATGATTCTATCTTTTTAAATTATTCTCAGCTGTTGCGTTTCCTGTATGTTTAATTATCAATTAATTGCATGTCTGGGAAAAGTCTTGTCGCAGTAGAATACATTGAGGTCTTTATGCGATTTTCTGTTGTATCCATTGACAAAAAGCAACTGTGGAAATCTGCTAACCAAGATACCTATACTAGTTCACTGAGAAAAATACTGGACGTGGTAATAATAATCTATATTTATTGAGTGAATTTTCATTAGCAGAAGAAAATGTGTCATAAAATATTATTTAAAATCTTTGATTAAGTAATAACAAGATTCATTAGTGAAATAAATTGGTTTTTATTTCTATAACAAATCCTTGTACATTAGTCCATGGATAATATTTGTTATGGTAACTATATTTTCATATTTCAGTAAATAATTTCGCTAATAATATGAATATGCACAAATTTATATTGTTACTATTCATAATATGAATGCAAATGGTATCTTCTTCGTTAGTTCAATGGTTTGCAATTTATTGCAAGAACTAACAGATTACGCCGCGGCTGCTGACTGAGTGAGAGTTTGGTGTGGGGCCCTTAGAGGGCGTGCATCTAAACTCATGATCTCGTAGAGGGAATCTCGAATAATATTTCAGATACGATATTGATGAAAGTGAATCTGCTCTTGGAGGAAAGCTAAAGACGTTTGGCAGGCAGAAACTCACATTTCTATTCCCCTTTCTGCTTGTATGGTGATTGCTCCTCAATGAACCATGAGCCCCGCCATTTGCATTCTTACAGTTAATGGTTTAAGCATTTTCTTTTGATGTTTTTCGTTGGAGGACCTATTTTTGGTTCAGTGTTGTATGTGACATAGATATAACAGTTGATTTTTCAATATAACCAAATTGTGAGATGACTTACATATATTTAAAGCAGAGACAATTTAACTTGTGCTAGTAGAGAAATGTTCTTCAATTTCGTTTAACACTATTTCTTCCACTTGTAAGTTTTTCAAGTCATGGTAAGAAATGAAAGAAAATCTTAGTTAAAATATTCATTTAAGAAATCGCAGAATACTATCTATCCTAAGTTAGAAATTTGTCGGGGTTCAAATGAATAGCGACCAACGATTTCACACAGCTTTTCCTTTCCAGTTGGTGGGATTAAAACTGGTAATTTCTGCCAAACTGATGGCCTCAGGCTTTCTTATTGAAAGTTTCATTGTCCTATAATACGCTACATATCAAAACTGTAATTTCACTAACATATTTATGATACAGTGATTATATTTTTAAACCTAAAATAGTAACAATCTAGTTAATTTCAGTATTTATTCCTACCTACCTACATAGACGTTACATTATCACTGTAATCATTGTGAAAACACAATGGTTTCGTTCAAACTACAATATGCACGGCTATATTCTCTTGTCTTGCCTTCAAAGAATCGAATGACGAGTCTTCTTCTCCTTTCAAAAGGTTAAAAAGATAATTCTATACGCCGGTATCACAATAGGTCTTCTAACAAAAACACAGTCGTAACAGACGCTGTCGGTGCATTGTCGTGTATTTCTTTTTAGTAGACTTCAGAGAAAGCAGCAGCGGTTTATTGAAAATATGTATCGTCAACGCCAGTTGCCTTTCATACGTATTCACGTTACATACCTATATACAGAAAACACAGGCGGGATATGGCATAATACTTATTGTTAGGTATAATAAAAGAAGTGGAAAATTTCTTTTCTCGAACGTGTTTGTATGGTAATTTGAGGCGGTCATTAACTTGAATGAAATTAGAATGTATTCTGCTTTTTTAATGTCTGGTAATGGCGGTAATGACATGGTGGTTTCAAAGGTGAATGTAGAAACGTTTCTATAGGTATTGTCTGAAGGTCGAGGTTCGCTTGTTGAGGAAAATTTGGAGCAGCGTGAATTGATATTTCAAAAGTTGAGTTAAAAAATTGAATAAAATCTTTACGTTCAAAAAAAAAAATTCCGATACCGGGAATCGAACCCGAGCCTCCTGGGTGAAAGCCAGGTATCCTAGCCACTAGACCATATCGGATATATTGGGATATATCGTGAAACAAGAAACAACGCTGATATGTTAGCTAGAAATATTTTTAATTTAATGTTAAATATATTATTTTTTGCATAAAAGTATCTTAGTGTGCGAAAATATTTCCATCTCGTTGGTTTTGTGGTTCTCTTTTTGTAACTGTGGAAGTAATATTGCAACTAGTGGTGGGCACTATCCATATTTTCAACTATCGATAGTACTATCGATAGTCGGACCAACTATCGATAACTATCGATAGTTGACTATCGATAACTATCGATAGTTGAATACCCATAACTATGGATAGTTGATTATCGATAACTATCGATAGTGTCTACCACTCTACTGAAATAGCATGTCCTCAGAATTACATTATATTTTATTTCTTGCTATTTATTATTTATGTGTTTTTTTTATTGCATGCTAATGATAATTGTCTTAACACCAGTATTTCGTTTCATGGTTTCATCAATACCAACTACTATATAGATATTACAAAAGAAAGAATTAGTTCCACTCAGTGAATAGTTGATGGCATAATCCAAACGTTTTTAATAACTTTTTGCTTATTTATAAAAAAAAAATATAGATAACACATTAAGACGATGCTTGTAGTGTTTCTATTGAATTAGTTATCGATAGTCAACTATCGATACTCAAACTATCGATAGTTATCAATAGTCGCTATCGATAGTGTCCACCACTAATAGTAACATTTAATATGCCAGATAATGTATTGTTCGAATATTTTATAATAAACGGGCTTGTATAATTAAGATTCGTCTAGAATTATAGACAAATCAGGTGCATCTTTCAATAGAGAAGTTTTGTAGAGGTATGGGTCGCAATCTGCAGTAAAAAAAAAGCTTGTGCAGTTATTCTGTAAATTATGAATATTTACAAGTAATACATCGTACCAATATATATTAGCGACACTAAGAATAATTTTAAAGCTTCTTTTCTTGAC